>JNEM01009178.1:0-12389 GCA_000697335.1 Conidiobolus incongruus B7586
CGTATTGGAAGAATCTTCTCACAAAAGTTACTAACTTTTAAAAAGCGTATTGTATTCGATACCAAAGACTGCCACATCGAAGGGGAAATGTCTAGAACTTTTATGACATTTAGAATTCGAGGTGTTTCCAATATTAAAGGATTTGAAACAATCAATTGGAAGTGGAAATTGGAACCTCTTCATAATAGCCTCACCTTGGAAGATTGTAACTCTAGAAGCGTTATTGCAGAGTTTAGTAGGACTGTATTATCATTGAAGGAAGTTGGCAAGATTTTGATTGTGAAGGGACTACCAAAAGATCTGGATGTATTTATCTGTTATATTGCAGCTTATGTAATCAGGAAGGTAATTAGGGAGGAGAGATCACATGGAAGTGATTAGTTCGAAACTCTTTGATTATTTATTAACTAATGCGTTCAAGTTGATTCTATAAGTTTTTAATTCTGTTTATATTACTTTAAAATACTAGTATTCAATTTTAAAAATCATACCACAGTTATTTTATAAAAATTTCGAAAACAATAAAAATTGAATATGTATGTATATATATTGTCTAAATACTTTCATATTAATTCAATTATTATCAAGCCTTAGTATTTTAACAAGGGTTCCAACTGCTTTATTAGTATTTACATTTCATCTCGATACAAAATTCTCTCAAATTATCCCTATGTATTTTGATATTTTATTATATATTATAGCCGTAAAATCATAACATCTTTCTCGAAACAAAATAATCAGTTTCAATTTTTATAGGTGAGTACTGTGTTATTATTGTGTAAATGATATTAAAAAGTAAATAATATGAATCTAATTATATCTGGACACAATCATGACAGCATTTAACAATATTTAGAAAAATGTAATATTAGATTTATAATATTACATAAATATATTAAAAATACCTTTAAAATAATCATATATATGTATACGTTATTATAGGTGGTTTAATAATTTACTATAAAAATAAAGGGAAATAAAAAAATAAAGAATTAATAAGAAAAGTAGAGAGAAGTTAAATATTGTAAGAAAATTTATGAAAGAGTAATTTTAAAGTATATTATAAAGGTAATATATCAAAATTGAAAAATATATTAATATATGAGAGGAGTTATAAATGTCAAGGAATTCAACATATTGAAAGAAAATTATAGACCCAACCAATCTTCGATAGTATAGTGGTGAGTATCCCCGCCTGTCACGCGGGTGACCTGGGTTCAATTCCCAGTCGGAGAGTTAGGTATTCTTTTAATACATTTGTCTTTTTTTCATATTTTACTTAACAATTAATCAATGATTCTTATCATGAAATAATTTTATATATTGATTGTTGATAATTTTAATAAGTCACATATTGACAATCATTTTTCATTCTTAATCTTGATATTATTTCATTTGGCCAGAATTATTAGTAAATTTTGTTCATTTTGTTAATATATCCAATTCAATTTTTCAAAGAAAATACATACCAAGTTATTCAATAACATATACTATTAGCTAGATACAAAGTAACTATGATATATTTTGAACAATTACTTATAAATTACTTAAATTTCAACCCATTAAAATTTTGAATTCAATCCAATTATTTTTGTAAAAATTTAATTCATTAAAAGAATAAATAGTATTATCATTTTGCTTACAGTCCATCTTGATTAAATTGATAACAATTACCAAATAAATAAAATAAAAATGAAAAAATTATAATATCCAAAAGAATCAATATTTAAAATATAATTGTAATTATTGGATTATTTGTTATATTTTGCTAATTTTAAATTATTAAATTATGAATTTTGGTTAAATAATGTTTTTGATAAATTTCCCATAATTTTAATGTTGATAAATAGATTATTTAGTTTAGATTCATTATTGATTTCAATTCAAAGTAATATTTATTACAATTGAATAATATTAACTAATAATAAATGATAACGAGAGTATTACCCAAGTTAAGAGCTATAAATCACATTCCAAAACGTCATTTCTGGTCAGAACTAAGAGACAAGTATGTAGATTTACCCAAACCCAAAAACGTAGATTACTACACCCGTCTCAATTTCGACCAACTATCCAAATTAAGTAAACAACCAAAACAATACAAAACTCTTACACGTGAATTCATCCACAATTCGTTATACCATCCTCACTATGGATACTTCTCGAAGCAAGCTTTGATTTTCAGTCCTTTAAAACCTTTTAATTTTAATAAGATTAGGGACCATTTAGAATTTATGAATTTAGTAGCTGGCGAGTACAAGGAACTCGAGGATGAAGTCAATGTAATTGATGATGTATCACGTCAAGTTTGGCATACTCCCACAGAGTTATTTAAACCTTATTACGGTGAATCTATAGCTAACTATATTGTCAAAAAATTTCAAAAAGAGTTCAGACCACACGAGAATTTAGTCATTTATGAAATTGGAGCTGGTAACGGTACGTTAATGACTAACATTCTAGACTATTTAAAGAGGGAACATCCCGAGATTTACAATAAGACTCGATACAATATTGTAGAAATCAGTAGTCAATTGAGTAGGAAGCAATTAGAGAGTAATTTAAAGCCTGACCAGTTGAGTCATTTACATCATCATTTGAACCTTGTTAATCAAAGTATTTTGGATTTTGATCAAGTTGTGAATGACAAGTGCTTTGTTATCGCTTTGGAAGTGATCGACAACTTCAGCCATGATGTCATTCGTTATAATACTCAGACTGGCAATATCGTCCAAGGTCTCGTCGCTGTGGACGACCAAGGCGATATGGAGGAAGTTTACGAACCTTTGCATGATCCCTTAATTGTTGAGTACTTGAAGACTAGGGACCGCACTGGATACAAATCTCCCCTCGCAAACCCCTCTTTATTAACCAAACTCAAATACCAATTACCATTTAGCCAAAACTTAAGCCTGCCAGAATACTTACCAACCATGGCATATAAACTAGTTAAAAAGCTCAAAACAAATTTCCCCAATCACCATCTAATCCTCAGTGATTTTTACCAACTACCCGACACTATTGAAGGTATTGACGCTCCCGTGATTCAAACCAGATTTGAAAATACGATGATTCCTTGTTCTACTTACCTCGTGGAACTTGGTTACTTTGATATTTTCTTCCCTACAAATTTTGAATTGTTGAGAGATATTTACAATGATGTGCATTCCACAAAAGCTGAAGTGTTGGATCAGAAAAAGTTTTTGAAGGAGTATGGCATGTTAGAAGGAACTAAGACTATGAGTGGAGAGAATCCAATGTTAAATTATTATGAGAATAATAAGTTTTTATTAAGTTAAAATTTAAGAAAAATAGATTGGAATTATATTATTTAAAAATAAAATTAGTCTAATAAATTGAATAATGAGATAATTTTGCATGTTTAATCCTATCAAAAACAATTAATTATTTTTGTTATTTCGATAAAATGAAGCATTCAATAATCTGTAAATCCAAAAATTTAATAATTTTGTCCTTTAATTTTGAATCAAACAAACATTGAAAGATAATTAAGAAGTTATTCAGTTATTCAAATTGAAATAATTTTAAATTGGTATTTACAAATATTTAGTGGATCTTGTTAGTTACAACTAAAATTTCAAAATTATTAATCTTTTAACTTTTATAAAATCATTCAATTTATTACCATGAGTAAACCATTTTAAATCCGTGTTAAATTATTTCTTCTTTTTACCTCCTCCCACAACATTCCTATCCTTCCATGTGGATTTCCTCAACTTGCAAGGACGATTCCCAATATACTTACCATTCATCTCTTTGACAGCTTTTACAAAATCAGTCACATTGCCAAAACTGACAAACCCATAGCCTTTGGATTTCCCGCTACGTTTGTCGTAAATCACTTTCGCTTTGAGAAATGAGGGGTACTTAGAAAAGGCTTTGGATAAAACGTCGTCATTCACTTCATTACCAAGATCGCCGCAGAATAGACGATAATCATCTAAATGAGAGGGGTTAGCGAATGAATTAGTATTCAATTTCTAAGACTTACTGGGATCCCATTCCAACAATGTAGGGTCCTCCCAAGTTTTGTCAGCTGCTCGCCGCAACACTGTAGCTTTCTTCTTCTTCTCTCTCAAATGTTTTGCTTGCTCCTCAGGTGGTACATACGACCCTTGGTCGTAACCCTGAGGTACTGATGGTACGACATCATGTGCAGTTATTCCCCCCGTAACTGGCGTCGTAGTGTCGCCGTAACCATAATTTTGGTAGTATTGGTAATAATCTGCATACTGTTGAGAATTTGGGTCGTAATTGGTATAATCATAATTTTGATAGTATTGGTAATAATCAGCGTTTTGATCGTAATTTGTATTTGAATCTATATAATAATGAGTAGGGTATTGATTTGAACTCATTGTTTTTATTTTTTGATTGTTACATGAAATTAATTAATGAACTTTCCAGAAATTGGGATGGTAATGAGAATTTATAGAATCAATATCTTAAATCAATTTATGGGATTGAGTTATGTAATCAAATAGTCATTTCTATATTTCAATTAATTTAAAAATTGTAATATCCAAATAAATTCAAATTATATCAAAACAATAGAGATTAAATAATATATAAATATTATTTAATGACTGTAAACCATATCAATTGTTTATTTTTATTTCCATTTTATAAAGATATGGAATTATTGAAAGAATTAATTTTCATTCAATAATAGATGATTGTTGGTGTTACTTAATGATGTTGAAACTAACAAGTCTAGACAAAAATATCAGTTTTAATTCCAGTTTGATTTTAAAAATTTCAATTAATTCGGATTCAAGTTTTAATTGAAGTATTTCACTGATAACGCTTGAAAAAATTATGTAATATCTGATATGGCTTATACATTAATAGCAATAAAAATTTTTCGAGTTTTGATAATAATGTATTTTAAATAATGCAATATTATTAAAATGATTATATATCTATTCATTAAATTAGTATATTATATAATAATTGTTTTATTTAAATTATAAATTTCCTAATATATAGATATATACCATGATATATATATATTTCAGATTTAGCATTTAACTATTATTTAATATTTTGCAATTTATAAAATTTAAGATAATTGAAAAATTCATTTTGATACAATGATTAGTCATAAATATTATACAGTATTATTCAAATTAATGAATATTTTGATATATTATATCAATTTTAAAGTGTTAATTGTTTATAATATAAATTTTATGTCTTTGTAATCAATAAATTATGTTATTTGGATTGAAAAAAAGTATATTTTCAAATAAAAGCAAATTATGAAATAGTATCAAAAATTAAAAACAACTCAGTCATTCGAAAATGACTGAGTTGTTTTTAATTAGCACTGATTAATTGAAATCATGATTGATCTGTTTCAAGTCTAGTTAATTTTGACATCACTTGGTAATCCCACCAATCTTCTAATTATAAAAATAAAGTAAAACAGATTTATAAAAGATTATGTAAAATAATTATGTGATGACTAAAGGCTAGAGAAAATTAGTTAGTAGGAGGTGGTGGATTCAAACCAGCTTTTTCGTCAACAGGTGCTGGTGCTTGAGCTGAAGCTGGAGGTGTAGTAGGGGTTGGGGCAGGAGCTTGAGAATTATTGTTGGTAGGCTCAGGGTGAGTACTTTGAGGGGGCAAATCAGCGTTGTAGAGCGTAGAAGTAGTAGTACCTTGGGGTGCAGCTTCAGTAGGGTCAGCAGCTCCTGGAGCTTGTTTAGCTCTACGATGAGCCTCCTAAATCAGATGAGTAATTGTATAAAGTGAAGAGTTCAGTGAATTACCATCTTGGACAATGATTCCTGATGGACTTCAACAATCTTGTCCCTAGCTACATTAATAGCTTCTTTCACCTTTTTGCCGGGTTCTGTATTCAAAGCCTAATACAAGGTTAATAGCAATTTAATGATATGAAATAGATTGTTTACATCTTGACCCAACTGCAAAGCAGATTTGGCTACTTGATCCAACCTCTCACTCAATTTCAACTGTTTATCTAAATCCACTGCACGTTCACTTACTTTGAGCTTTTGATCTAACTTCAAAGCTAATCTTCAAGTTAATTAATAATTCATAGTGGTTTGTTATGAAATTACCTTCAGTTTTTGCCATATCAGTATAGGTACCAACCGTTGAAGAAATACCGTATTTGGCTAATAATCAATTAGTTGAATGTCGCTATAGTATTCTAAGGGAAGAATTACCATCGTAAAATTGTGCTTTCTTCATCAAAGTTTCGCTAAGTTCGTAACTTTGAGATAATAAATCACTCATGAAATTCGTCACTTTAAACTACATTATATAATTAGTATTTTGATTGATGGCAAATATTTAGATATTACTTTAGTATCTTGTTGACTCGTTCCAGTTTCCTCCTGAGTCCCAGTTTCTAAGCCATCCTGAGATCCTTTGGGCACACTTGAATTATTAAGCTCGTCAAAATATCCTCTGACTTGAATGTGGCGATCTCCAATCATAGCATTAGACAACATAATAGCAGTTTTAGAACTTGAAGCTTTTTCGAATTTTATCAATGCAGTTCTAGAGTTATTGGGTTCGTCACTAATAAAAATTAGTCAATTAAGATTTTTTTTTTTTTTAAGGGAGGGATTTACTTTTGAACCTCAAAGTCAACGATTTTTCCGCAGAAAAGGAAGAATTCTTTTACTGATGTGGGAATTAGTAAGGAATTTGATAGCAATGATAATAAAAACTTACCAACTTTGTCGCTAGTAGTAGGTGAAATATTTGTCACTAAGACTAAATTGGGAGTGGGTTTTTCAGGAATCTAATTTTCACCAACGCTATAAATATAATATTTTATTTTATTTAAATATTTCATTTACTTGCATAGTCCAATTCATCTTATTATTTTAATTTTTGAATTAATCAATCAAATTATTCACTCTTATACTTTGACATCATACTAGTTTATATTACCTTATGAATTCTATGGGATATGTAAGAAACGAGTAAATTTCGCAGTCTAATTTTAGAAATTAATCCAATTGACAATTAACATTTTTAATTATTGTTATAATCATTTTGGTAGTTGTGGTTAAATACCAAGTACCACATAACTATTAATACAGTAATTATTACGTAAAGGATAATAATTGACTAATTTATTCATTTATTAAATTCTATAAAAAAATTATTTTCGCAGATTACAAAGTAATTTAAAAGTTTGAAATTAATACAATATTGAAAATTTAGATATTTTCATATGATTATCAAATATTAAATATTTGATTATTAAAAAAACGATATATATCTTTAAATGTTAAAATTAGGTATTAATTATATATTTAAAATTAAATATATTAATTATTAAATAATTAAATCAGAATCAAATAATTTTTAAAATTAATCGATTATTTTTACAATATCAATATTATGTAACATATTAAATTTGAAAGAATTGTATTTTTATTGATATTATCTATCTTTTCTTAAAAAATTCAAAAGATATATTGATAACACTTGGAGAAGCAGTGCTCTTATCAGAATTAGTAATGGGGGTTGATCCAGGACATTCGGCTATAAGATTGGTTGAAAAGGGGTTTTATCGATTAGGTCAAATAGCGGGGAGGACCTAGATAGGGCTGGTCTTGGTATGAGCCATCCAAATTCCTAATTTTTATAATGTAAGTCGAGTAAAGTGATTTTAGAGTTACTGCAGTGGCTTGAATGAATAACCAATCAGCGGATAAAGGGTAAGTGATCCGCATTCGAGGGATGATTGACTATTATATTTTGATGTAAGGATACTTGACGAAAGTAGAGATTCCCATCTGGTAAGTATATATAAATATTAATAATGTAATTATTTGGTCTATTAACCTAATAATTATTGAAGTAATTTTCATAATTTATGAACATCCAATTTTGTAATTTGGTTGGTTAAGATGAAAAGAACAAATATGATAAAAAAATTGAACATTAATCATATTGTTGGATGTTAATGTAAATGATATATATAATAATATTATAAATTATATCTTTACCAATATTAAATCGTTATTGTTAATGAATGTATGAAAATATTAAAATGTAGAAAAAGATATTTTACGATATTGGAAAACTCTCCGACTGGGAATTGAACCCAGGTCACCCGCGTGACAGGCGGGTATACTCACCACTATACTATCGAAGATTAATCGATAATTTCACTTATTATATATGTCAAAAGATTTTGGATTTCATTTGTTAAATTTATATTACTTTAAATCTAACCTCATTACTCACTTACTTAAACTCATCATTAATTCTTTAAATCATAATTAACAATTACTAACTAGGATATTTTTATGAGTAAATGATAAAATGGCTAATCTTTAACATCAATACCAAATTAATATTAATAAAATTTTGATTATTTTTATTTTGATTTCTTCAAGAAATTTGTGTTTCACAAAAAATTGAAACTGTTTTGCCTGGAATTATTGGCAATTTTTGGAGTGAAATTGTGGAGAGGTAAATATTAGATTAGAATTATTAGAGGAGGGAGTCTCGGACTCCAATTAAGTGACTGGAAGGAATAAAAGTACAATTTTAGAAATTAAGATGGATGGATGGATAGTTAAAACGAAGGACTGAGATGGAATTGGAGGTCAATGCAGATATTGAAATTCAAGGGATAGTTAATATTATAATTAATTAATCCGATGAATATGGATATCTACTAATATTGACAAAGAGATCATAATAATACATGTTGAAGGATATTAAGTGTGATGGAAAATGAGAATTTTACCAATTAATCCGAATGAGCTTCAATTGCAAAATAGGGCAAATCTGTCATTTGAACCATTCCAATCTTGCAATTGGGCGAGGATTGGGGAAGTGAATCATCGTTGAATTCCATAGAACAGTACACGCAGAACCCATCTTCGTGCGTCGTGGCGAATGAGTGAATGGGGCATTTGTTCATCTGAGTGGTAGACCCCTTGTGGAAGATGTTTAGCAATCGAGAAACTGTGCCTAAAATATTTGTGGGACTTTTGGATATGAATGAGTGGCTGATGGATCTTTGTCTTGGTATGAAAATTGGCTCTGGTGATGTCTGTTTGTCTAGATCAATACTCGTTCTGGATTTTGTAATAACCGGATTTGATAACAGTGACATGAGTTGGGAAGAAGTTAAGGATGAATGAATTTTTAATAGTTTAATTGAATGAATTGTTTGGTTTGAAGAGTTACTTTCAAATCAAAGTAAATTGAAAAGTTTGAATAGCGGTAAATAACTTTGAATTTATAAATGAACTGAATTCTTTTTCGAGGGGAATCCTTAAGGGTATTTATACCCAAAATCCATATTAATATCCAATAGATTAAATTACCAAAATTAGAATTAGATCCAATAAAGTTCAATAAATTAAGGATTTTAACATTTCTATTCGATTGCTTAAATTAATTGGGAAGATTATTGCCCATTAGCCATTTAGATTCCTAATTCGGCAACTATAGAATTACAAAAATTACAATTACTCAATTTAACAAATCAAAAGATTGCGGAAATTAGTGAAATCTTTACGAATCAACTTTCTGACACAAGTGTACTAAGCCATTCCCTCCTTTTTTTATTGACTCAATTTGAAATTTTTTATAAACTCCTTTTTTTATTTAAATAAACTAAACCAGTAAATTAAATACAGTAATAATTCACTCCAAATTTATAATATCCCAATCTCAATAAATTAATTTGCATTTAACATTCTAGCTTATTCATTCATATGATCTTTTTTATTCAACCTAAATTATTTTCATTTAAATTTATTATTAAGGATATTAATAATAATATAGATTTAATAAAATTGATGATTTCATATCTTGAACAATTCATATTATAAACCAAAGTTGCCCAACTTTTGGCTTATATTATTATTTAATCGAACTTTGTTAGATTTCATTTAATCGCCAATCTCAAGTTAATCTCTTTGAAGCTAGACTATTTAAGTAATTCTTAAAGGCTCTAGAATAGAGATACTGAGAAAAAGATAAATTAATAATATGTAATCAAAACTAAAATTAATTATGATATAAATCAATGATTAATTTAAATTTTAATCATATTGCATCTTACTATGTATAGTTAACTTATAATATTATGTTGATTTTTAGTAATAGAATAAATTGCGTATTTTATTAAAGATTAGTATAAGTGATCAAATTGATATTAAAATGTTTTATAAAATTCTTTAAAATTAAACCAATAGTATAAAAAATTTTGAATAAGGAAATATTGATATTGAATGTTAAATCATTGAATTTAACTCCGAATTCTTTGGTACTTTTAAATAATACTCAAAATCGCTTATTCAAAATATCCTTAATTCTGATTTAAACTTTCCAATGATACTCAAAATATTTGTGAACAAATTTTTATGATTTAGATTATTAGTAAATATTTTATTTATAGAGAGGTTGGTCATATGTGAATTTGAATTATTAGCATTTTTATACTTGGCGATTTTTGATTTCTTTTGTATTTTTATTACTATAATTAGTTATTTGAAAATGCCAAATATGTTAATCATATCAAAATATAGCATAATTCGACAAATTGAATATTATAATCATAATAATCGGAAAAAGATTAAATATATAATATTAACACATAATAGATATAAATTTGCTGCTATTTCAATAAAATCTTTTAATAATTTAACTTATCAATAAAAATTTTAAAGCTGAAAAATTCATCAAATTTTTAACAATTTAACAAATAATTTGCAATATTGCCAAATTAAGAACATGTCATTAATTATTGATATTTATATCCTAATATTAACTCAATACAATTTCTAATTTTATCAAACTAATATTTACATTAACAATATCATAATTCAGTCAAATTTCCAATTTTGCAATCTAGCATCATTCTTCATTTTACAAATTATTAATAATCAATACCCAAGGATTTTCACATATCACCAAACCATCTATTTTTATAACTAGCAAAATTGAAGATCATTTGAATTCTTTTAAGGTATGAAATCACAATGTTTATATTATTAGTAGATTCTAATTACCTAATCAGACAGACTAATGTAAAGATATTTTTTGAAATTTGGAGTTTATTATTAATTTTCTCTTGGCAGAACTGTATTATCAAAATTACAAATTGATTAAAGTTTATAATATATATTATCATTTCATTAAAAGGATTATTTGAGCAATGATGAATTTGCGCCACTTTGGCGTATATTATCTATTACAAGTACCAATTTCAGAACTAATACAATATGGAATTGAATTAAAAAGTTGAAAATTTAGAAATGATAATATTTATATTAAATCTTAAATCATTTCATATCAATTTGGATCAGAATTTAAAATTTTATGAATTTTGTTATATGATTGACAGCTTTTCAAAATTTTGTAAAAAATTTAATCTTGTAATATTAGATTAGAGTTGTGGTGATTGCTTCTATTACATGGATATTTATCCTTCGGGGCTAACACAATTTGAAGTTAATATCATTTACATTACAATATAGTTTACCATTCAGGAAATTGTAATTTTTTGTGAACTACATTTAATGTTTTATTGATTACGCATTTCGGACCTTAAAATCAAAATAGACTAGTTATATGGTTTACTAATCTTTAATACAGCCGATATATTTTTCAGCCTTATTCCAAAAAATATTTTTAATACCTGTCTATATTTATAATATCTAATATCAAAAAGTAGGTTTAAAATAATTCATTTTTAACACATTTCCAAATTTCCAAATTTCCAAATTCTCAAATATTAAAATTTAATGTTAAATAAAGTTAAATTAACATTGTGTTTTAATTATTGGATAAAATTACCGATTGTTCATTCAATTTTACAATTGACTCATTACTATGGATAATGTAATGTTAAAGAATCATTCAAAATTTAGCAATTTATCAGCTATTAAAATTATCATATTCTAATCAAAATTTATTAGGTAATAGTTTAAATGTTAAAAACCACAAAAAACTATAATCTAATGGTTTTAAAAGTGTGATTTACAAGACCTATTATTCCTTTGACCAAGCATATAATTTTACTGAAATTATTCATGATATCAAATCATAATAAATTATCTTTCAAAATTTCTTTATAAATTGAATTTAAAAAAATTATTGGTTTAATTTGATATTAATAATTTCAAAAACTATAAATAAATATTAGATTAAAATTATTTATAAATTTATTAATTAATAAAATTTTAAATAACAAATTCTGATTATTTAAAAAATATTTAATTAATTTAATATTAAAAAGCTAATATATATTTTTTTACAAATTAAAATCTAAATCCAAAAATTTTAAATAAAGATCATATTCATTTGGTTTTTATTTTATTGATATAATTATAAAAAACATCTAATGTAATGTT
>JNEM01009179.1:0-14514 GCA_000697335.1 Conidiobolus incongruus B7586
TCAAATAACAAATAAATATCTGTGAATAGGTTACTGATTTATAATTACTAAGCATTTGCAATGTGAATTATAGCCCGGTATCCACAAATAATTCGTAACACAATATGCTCAATATAAATATATCTATAAGTTGATACATATTTAGCAATTTATTTCATATGGCAATTTCTTATTTACATATAAATTACGTAATTTACCAAATCCAATTAAAAAATTGTAGTCCGAAAATTTCCGAAGCATTTTAAAAAATTGACAGGTGTAAAACGTAATTTTATTTTGACTTTTGGGTGAGAATTTTCAATCCCAATATTTGAATATTATTATTTTAAAATGCCCAACAGTTGAATTGGTTTATATTAAATTATTTAGTTTATATTATATTAATTTAACATAAACCAGCCCTTTTAATTATTTGTTCTACTTTATTTAAACTGAAACATTAACATTGATTGGAATATCTATAGTGCAAAACAATGTCTTCAGCATTTATATTCAATAGCCAAATTAACCCAAATCCTAATCTATATTTTGATTAATGTCAATATATAAAATCCAATAAAAACCAATCAAAAACATACATATGGTATATTATATTTGAAAATATATTTTCTCAACTCTCTCAATTTTTGATATCTATAAGCTTTATCAGTTCAATTTATCTCAATCCATGAACAATCAAAATTGGGATCATATTGTGATTAATATATTTTTAGCTCATTATACAAAGATTGATAATATATTATTTTTAGATAATTAAACATTGCATAAGTAATACTTATTAGGTAATTATTACAGTATTGACTATAACAAGCGAAGGATTGTTCATTTTTAATATATCTAGAATAGTTCAGAATATAATTGAATGCTGTTATTAATACATATGTTAATATTGACTGCTTTATATGTTATGAATAAAGTTTAAAACTTGAATAAAATAACAAAGATTGAATAGAAGCGATCGTAACTATTGGCCAAAATGCCATATAAAAGGACTCCATTTCAATGGATTTATTTGATCAACTACACTATATTTTCAAATTACCATTATTCCAAATGAGAACTATTAATTTACATCGCATCGCTCTCTTTGAAACATTCACTATCGATCCCAAACTACGTCAAAAAGTCTTTCCAGAGTCAGCCAGAAGCAGTTTAAATTCGAGCAAGAGACAGATATACACTTCCGAATCAAAGCGTTTTAAAGTCAAATTTCCTTGGCTTTGAAATCTGAATCAAGATTTTAATTCCTAATTTCAATCAGCTAGCAAATTTCAATTTTTGCATTATAATACTATTCATTTCATATCGCCATTGTAAATAAATTTGTTCTGTTTACTAAATTATTTAGATTATTTTCTTTAATACATTAATTTTGTAATCAAATATATAAATATTAAGTTTCAATAGATTTTCAGAATAATAGCTATTTGCAATGTTCTTAAATGGATAAGTATATATTTAAGTGGCAAGCTACAATTTTTTATTTCTTCACCCAACTAGATTCAAAAAATACTCATCTGTCATATTAAATTGATCTTTAATATTACAGAAACTTTGTAAATCGCCAATAAATCGGCATATGAAAATAATCAGTATACTGACTATTTGTGTTGCATTTTATTATTCAATTCTTCGTGCCATATCGTATCTTTTACTAACAATGTAAGATATAAAAACATCAAGACATTAAATATGCCTTTGAATTGCCTTACTTTGATAAATGATATTCCCAAATGATGTCATCAAAATATCCGAAACCCCAAAAATCTTTGTGTAGTACGTTTGTATTCATCTAGTGCCTGCATAAATGGTAAAAATTATCCAATTGGCAATTTTTTCTAAAGTATCCGATTGAAAAAAAAAATGCAGTTAAAAGATTTAAAATGTAGCGAATAATCAAGAATAATGGCTTTCGGGTATTAATGGCTAAATATGTAAGGTGAGAATTTCATAAAACTTTGTAATTCCGAAAATAGTAACACAAGGAACGTTTAGTCAAATATTGAGTTCATGAGAATTTTGATCCCTTATGAAATTAGTGGTATATAAACAATTGAAATGATCTATATTTTCATCATCAATTCGAATTATTAAGTCAAATCTCAAGTAAATAATATCAAAATGGCCTCCATCTGTCCTCAACAAATCGCTCTCATCGAAACTTTTACCATCGATCCCAAGATGCGCGAGCAAGTCTTTCCAGGATCTGCCAGAAGCAGTTTAGAATCAACCTCAGGATATCATCAAGAATCTGAGCCCAAGCGTTTTAAGTTCAAGTTTCCCTGGTTTTAATTCACTTGCATTCATCCATCTCCTTCAAGTATAAGACTGTGTCTATCGCAAAAAGTTGTAAATAACTATTATATATATATATATCATCATTCATTTATACATTTTATATAATTAATAAAAAGTTATACCATTAAAATACGATTTAATAGCATTCTTATTATTCATTTAAGTTTAATATTTTAAGGAAATGATTATAATTAACTATTTCTTATACTTCAATTCAACTTTTTGAATAATTGGAGTTTCCAAAGTCGCAAACCAAATGGCAATAATCTAATCAATCCAACTTTTGATATGTTTGAATTGATTGTATATACAAAATAATTACATCAATATTGTAAATTTGTATTATCACATCGATTCATTTATAAGACTATGATTAAGAATAGTCATATCATGTGTAATAATATTAAGCTTCAATATCAATTTAAAGTATGCAAGGGTTAGAAATGATGCCAATGCAAGAATAAAATTTTCAAGAAGGATGTTATGATGCTAAGTAATCCTGTTGAATAGACACGAGATAAATTTTAAATTCATTTTACTATGATAATTTTCTTTTTATTCTATTTATAATATTGAAACATTGTATAATAACCTATATTTCAATCATTACAAAATGACTTGTTAAAGCAATCTTTATATTTTTCTATTAAAAATATTATTATTGTTGAAATTTCTAGAATAATTTTATTCAATAAATATGGCAGCTAATAATTATGATTTAGTATCATCTTCATTGATATTGTTCTTTTAATACTACATATAGGCATTATTTATATGCACTAATCATTGATAAAGCTAACCCAATAATCTATTATTTCAATTACAATGTTAATAATTGTCACTTGTCCAAACACTGACACTGAATTATATAATTTATTTTTAATCAAAAAATTATGATAAATATCAAACATAATAATGATCAACTATTCAGTAAGTTAAATATAGCTATCAATGGATAAATCTTATATTTTTAAAATTGGCTGACTTGGAAATAATATTTAATATAACTTTAATCAATTAATAAAATAAAGTATGATGTAATGAATAGGCGATGTAACCTAGCAAAAATGATAAACCCTCTTCATCAATCAATTGGCAATGTTCCACAATAAGATACCATTTCTCCATTTGGTAAATTGTTTCCAAACTGATAAATATAGAATTGATTAAAAAGATTAAAATAAGTGCAAATGACAATCCAGAATAATACAAATTCGGAATATTACGTAATCAAATATATTAAAATATTCACATATCCATAAGTCCTCAAACACTGTATGATCTATTATAAACTATTACTAATAATATTAATAATATCTATCTACGCATTAGTTATTTTGGTGTATATAAAGGGATGATTTCGTTAGTAGTTGATCATCAGTTCAAACTCATTACTTATACCATAAGCGATTACAAATAAAATGGCCACTATCAGTTTACAACAAATCGCACTCTTCGAAACCTTTACCATTGATCCTAAATTACGCGAACAAGAGTTCCTAGGATCAACGAGAAGCAGTCTAGAATCATCTACAAGATCTCATCAAGAAGCTGAATCCAAACGTTTTAAGCTAAAGTTTCCATGGTTTTAATTTCTCTATCCTTTATTGGAATCCAATATCAAAATAATCCTTGTAAATATCATTGTAAAACATTTTCTAAACATGCATCTAGAACTCTAAATTGATTAATAAATATTATTATAAAGTCAATAATCTTTTTGTTAAAAAAGTATTTGAAAATTTTTCATTTTTTTAATATATGAATCTTTGTTCAATTGAAAGAATAAAATGATTAATATATCTAATAATGAATCGATATAAGGATTCATTTTATAATAAAAATTGCTATAAGCCAACAAATACACATTATATAGAATTGTTATACAAAATAACAATAAAAACTTGTAAAGAGCAAAATAAACGTTAGAATTAAATTATTGGGGCTTTTAAATAGGGTTAAAATTGCTTGTATAGTAATGTACTATTCTGGTTGCAAAGTTAAAAATGTTATTGATTAAAGTTTGAAAAGAAGGTATTGAAATAATTTAATAATGAAATTTAAATTGTTAATCGTATGTATTTGTTATAATTTTGAATAACCATTAAAGTCATTGAAGGTATTTATTTAGTGTGCTCCGCTGGTGTAATGGTTAGCACTCAGGACTTTGAATCCTGCGATCTGAGTTCGATTCTCAGGCAGAGCTTTTTTGGATTTTAAACTAAATATTATACATTTCTTTATAATAGATTTAACTAACATTTCAATATTATTCACTTTTGATACATCGTTTAATTTTATATTTTGCTTTGTGACATACTAATCTAAAACGAATCAAATAATTTTATCTTACACGTATTTCAAATTTTAAATTTCAAATTCAATAATAATGTATTTTTTTAAATTAAATGCACTAACAACATAAGAACGTATAATAATCAATTACACATTTACTTTTACAAACACAAAATAACCAGTGGAAGATCAAAATCGTGTAAGGTAGTATATAATTATATGATTTTTATAAAGTTGAAATAATAAAAACTATTTTAACCTAAGCCATGATTTATAATATTAATTTTTTGTTTGCTATTTCAAATTCAATAAAAATAGAATATAATACCACAGATTACACATAAAGGGTTATATAATCATAATAATTAACATCCGTTTTACATTAATTCCATAGGAATTTGAACTCGGTCGTTCTGGAACTTATGATAGGACTCGAGCTTATTGTAGAATCAATACTATTACAACTGGATCCAGGGAATGTGATTTCACGTTGCTTAGAGTCAATAATCAAGTTTTCCAAAGTGTAAATTTGATATAACTAATGGTAGACATTTGATAATAAATTGATTATGATGATTGATATTTGATAGGAAATCCGTGAGTGCTATCAAACTCAATATGTATTATAGTCCTTAGACTTGATTTATAATTTTCATGCGGCTGTTTAGGCTAAATGGTCATATATATTTCTAGCTTAGTTTCCTTAATCTTTCAATAGCGATTAAATTCACTGCTTCTAGTATCACACTACAACCTTATTTGACACAGGTCATTTTGATTAGAAGCGTTAATAGTGATGAAACAAGAAACATGGCTGAGTTTTTAAAGTTTAGTATAGGTAAGAATATAGAGCAAACTTGCAATTAATCGCAAAATATATAGAATATATTTAATAAACTAAAGATTGGATACATTGCGAAATCCATCTACAACAAAATCCACCTGGTTTGATGAATTTGAGGATAAATGATTATTAAATCAAGTTCATTTGTTAAAATTTTCAATGAGTGATTTTCCAAAGCATGGGCTTTAGAATTCACTTCTAAATATAAAGTCTTAATCATCAATTTCTGGATTATTTTCAAAATGTAATTTTCAATTTTGAAGAACATTGATTGTATAATTTGTAAAATTTAAAATTGGTTGATAATTTTTCATATTATTACTATAAAATTAAATATTAGGAAATTTTTTAATTACTGATTCTTTAAATATATTATTGGTTTCAGAAAATAATATATAAAAAGCAAATAGGAAAATAAATAATTTTAAACTATATTAATTATATATATATTTATCAAAAATTAACTTTTGCAAATTTATTATAAAATTTGATCTTAAATTAAGTAGTGATTATTAGAATTTTTTATTTTAATATTAGTAATACTTAAGCATAAATTATTTAAAATCATTTAAAATCTACAAACAGCTTTTGAAAATGATTTTTTATTTGAATTAAGTATATATTATGGAGTAAATTATTTTATACCCAGAAGAAAAACTATATAAAATATTAAAATTTAGAAAATTAATTTCAATGATTATTTTTTGAATTATTAATAAAATAAAACAATATTTTAATAAACAGCCTTTTATTTCAACTAAAAAACTATTAAAATAATCTAATATTAGTTATATATATATAATATATATATTAGCCTACAAAAGTGAGTCATAAAATTAAAATTACTTATATATTTACCTATATCTTAAATAATTCTTAATTAAATGAATTTAAATTAAAATATATAATTTACCTATATTATTTAATTATAACTAATTATATTTGATTATATTTCATTAATTATTGGTTAATATATCAAAACCTAAAATTTAACTAAGATGAGTTATAAATTTATAGATTTATAGGTTAAAAAAATATAAATAATAAAACTTATATATATTTTCTTTTTTTTGTTATATTATATATATTATAAAACTATTTAGTTAATATTTTAAAATTAATATTATAATATTTAAATCTCTCTTTAAAAAAGTTAATTTACATATTAATTAACTTTATAATAAAATAAATTAACTTATAAGATTATTAATATTATTAATATTATTTAATCTATTATAATTAAGGTTATTAAAAACAATGTAAAAAAACACTTAAACTAAAACTTAAGTATATTAAAATTATAGATAAATATGATAAAAAGTATATTTATAAATTAATTAATATAAGTAAGTATAATATTTTTATAAAAGTATAAAAAGAATTATAAGAATATATAAGAATATAAGTTAATAAAGATAATATTATATATTTTTTATATTAAAATAAATATTACTTATATTTTAAAAAAAACATCTTTAATTAATAAAGTCCCATTATAAAACTAAACAAATGTTTAAATATCACCACTAAAGTTAAATTAAAATTAATTTAAATAAGGTTATTTAATTTAATAAAATTAAGATATATTATAATAAATTCAATAAAAAAACTAAATATTTCAAAAAAAATAAGAAATTACTTTATGAGTATTATATTATTATATCTTAAAACATAATAGTAAGTTAATTATAATTTAAGGATATATATTATCTTTAAGTATAAAATATCCTTATGAAGTTAATAATAGAATTAATATAAAAATATATTAAAAATATTTTAAATAATAAATTGAAAAAAATTATTAAATAATATAAGTTAAATAAATGAAATATTATTTTTTAATAAAATAATACCTTATGTTATATAATAAACTTTATTATTAATTAGCTTAAAAATAACAAAATAACTATTATAAAATAACCTCTTTAATTTTTTAATTTTAACTTAATTAAATATTTTTAAAATTAATTAAAAAAATTAATTAAAGCTTTCCCCCTAATAAAAAATATAAACAAACTATAAGAGTATATTTAAAATGCTTAGAATAATACTAGTTTTACTTAATATAAGAAGCTAGTTAACTTTATATCTTATAAACTCAGAGAGGTTAAAAAACAAAAGATAAATATATTAGATATCAATTTTTCTATCAATATTAAAACTTACAAATTTATAACTTATCTTAAGTATTATTTTAGTTTTAATATATAAATTAACAATTAACTAAATTTAACTTTCTATATTATATTATAAATAAAAAATATATATTAATTACATAGCTTAATATAAGTTTATTTAAATTAAAATTAATTAAGATATTAATAGAAATATTTATATTTTTAATTTTATAACTCACTTTTATAGGTTAGTATATATATTAAAGTTTAAGCTTAAATTAATTAACAAAAATATACAATTAATACCTTATGATCTAACTTAAATATAAAAAAAGTTAAAATAGTTATAATTAAACAAAACTCACTAAGGTATAACTAAAGACCAAAACTTCTATAATAAATTATTATTATAAATATATTATATAACTTTTTTTATAATTTTTAATAAAATATTAATTAAAATATCAAGCTAAAATAATTATTTTCAAATTACAAAAAATAAATATTTGGTTTAGAAGCATATAGAATATTATAGTATATTATTATATTATATACAATTCTTATTTAGTTTTTATTCAAAAATTATTTAACTTTAAATTTTATATCTTTTTATTATATAATTATTAATTAGTGTTCTTAATATTACATAAAGATATCTATAATTCTATATAATAAGTATAAAATTTATAAAATTATAAAAAATTACCATAACTAGTGTACTTATTATAATATAATTAATATAACTATTTTTGATTTAAATAATTAAAAATCATCTTTTAAAAAAGAAAATTTCCACAAAACAATTTGTTTAATTTATAAAATAATAAATTTCAACCCTTAATAAAAAGAATTTTTTGTTAAGTGTTAAAGGCTTAACAAAGAATTAATAAAATATTATTAATATTAAAGAAGAGTATTGATTTTAATATATATATATATCTGTAACTTATATATTAAAATGTTTATTTTTTCAATCTCAAAAAATTGTCATTGTTTAAAATTTAGAGTAATATTAGAATTTCAGAATTATAGTAGTATTATTCAAAGATTAAAATATAATTGAAATAATTTGCATTTTAAAAAACACCATTGCTTAATTTCAAACCTGGTAAACAGAAACCATATATCCATAAGCATGCAACTATTCTATAATTATGGTTATTTAAAGTTAATAATATATCAATATTGGTTAAAGTCCTAATAATTCAAATTTCAAATACTATTCTATATCAATAAAATTACTATATTTTTTTTATTGAAATTGGGAATATTTAATTAAAAATATAAAATATTGGATGATATTAATTCAAATTTATTAACTAAAAATACAAGGTGTAATATACATAAAATGATTTGCAAATCATGAGTATTGGACGATTGTTAAAAGATGCCTTGATAGGTTAAAACCAAGGAAACTTAAATTTTGACTTTGATTTCTTGGATCCATTTGTAGAGGTTGAGCTCGTAGAGTCAATACTGTTTCGACCAGCTCGAGGGAATGTAATTTCACGTTGCTTGGGGTCAATGGTGAAGTTTTCCAGAGTAGCAATTTGTTGTAAACTGATAGCAGGCATTTTGTGATTAGTTATTAGAGATCGATAATTTGTTATTTGATGATTTGGTGAATGTCACCAAGGCCTTTAAATATTAGTTTCGAATCAAGCATAATTACTAATTTACTAGCCACTATTCAAGCTTAATAAACATATATGGTAATAAATTTGATATAATTTATCCTAAAGCTCAGCTGCTCAGTCAATTTTATTCATGCTACTTACGCATATTTTTTTACGCAGATTAATTGTAACTTTAAATGGTTATTTGAAACCAGAATTTCAATTAAATTTTTAATGAATTGCGGGACGGGTAATAAAGGGCAATTCTTTTCAATTATTACTAATTCAGGTAGAAAAATGCAGTCCACAATTTCTTAATTCATTGTCAAGTTTATTGGATCCATCTCAGCTTAGCTTAGAATTAAATCAACTTACTTGTTGATATTTTACAGGTTTTAACAACCAATATATGTTTAGTGTAATATATTTCTGAGATCATCGAATATTATAGTGAGTTTATATAAATAATTATTTTTATTCATTATATTCTGGTAAAATATTTTCAACATCATTAACTATATTATACTGTATATATTAAGGTTCATATTATTATGATCTGTTGAGATGATATAAAATTATCACCTAATAGATGTACTTGATGGTAAAATAAAATATTAGCTATTTTAAATATTCCTTTTACCATTGATAATAATTAGCTATTTACATAATTTATAGGTTGTGAATAAATTAGATATTAATCTAAATGTTATTGAAAAATGCAAAATAGAAAGTCAGATGAAAAAATGAACAGTAATATATTAAATGAATATTCGTAGAGAGATGTTAATAAATAAGAAAATATATGAATAGATTTAAAGTTTATTCGATTTTATTAAAAAAATAAAATATGATATATATACAAAATTCAACTTAAATGATGTGCTACATAAGCTTCCGAATTATTATTCAAGTAGCGATTAAAACCAAATGAACTTAAGCTTTGATTCCTTTGATGAATTAGTAGACGTTGATTTTGCGGATTCCATGCTATTTCTTCCAGATCCTGGAAAAGTGATTTCACGTTGCTTGGGATCAATGGTAAAGTTTTCCAAGACAGCAATTCTTTGTAAACCGATGGCAGCCATTTGACTATTGATGATGTGGTAAATAGTTTGTTTGATGTTGACTTTGAGAATGGCATTGAGGTCTTTATATATTAAAATCTGATAAAAGTTCCACATCATAAATTTACAATAAACTTAGTAGTAATTAGTCAACACTCGTAAATTCTGTTAAGTAGCCAAGACATTATAAGCTGCATAATATGTTAATTGAAACATAGGATTTGGCATTCAACAATCAATTAAATGGTAGAATAAGTCAGATTATCATTTCTTCCATATTAAGCAATATTATATTCATTTCCTGAATTAATAATTTGGCTGTGATTTTTAATCAAAATTTTGATTTTAGTTGAAGCAAGGATTGCCAAGAATTAAATTATGATATTTGGTTTTATGTCGCAGAATTTGGTTACTTTGTTCCATAAATATCCTTATACCATAATACGCTTTTCATTGGTAGAGCCCTTTGAATTATAATGGATTGTAAAAGGTTTGAAAATTAAATCTCATATTCATCTCTAGCATTTATCACCTATAAAGGTAACAAAACATACATTAGAATAGCAATAATGATATTGGTTGATAAATAATTTTCAACCAGTACACATATATCATTGAATTCTTCGTAATTTGATAAAATGAAAATCAATAAAAGTGAAAAATATAATCTTCATAAGATATTATTATTGGAATTTATATGTATATTTCAATTAATGTTTTATTTCATTAATCCAACTAATTAAAATATCAAATAGGACAAAGTATAATAAAAAACGAATCCTTCATTAAATATTTTAGCTAGAAAAAAATAGTTAAGAATATAAATAATGATATTTTCCTTAGAAAAAGTTGATAAATTGAGCATTGGTTCTACGCTTTGGTTATAATAAATTATTACTATTTATTAAATGAAATATTTACATCGATTTCAAACGTTAAATATGAATAAAAATACAACCCGAAAAATGGATAGATATGACACACTTGTCGCATATATGAGACATCAACGATTAAAACCAAGGTAACTTAAATTTACAACGTTTTGACTTGGAACTGGCAATTGATCCCTTTGCAGAATCCAAACTTTTTCTGGAAGATCCTGGGAATGTTTGTTCACGTAATTTGGGATCAATGGTGAAGGTTTCGAAAAGCGCGATTTGATGTAAGTTAATGGCAGGCATTACTGATGATTTGATTTTTATTATTGTAATTGTATTTGACACTGATTTAAATTACTAATAACCCCTTTATATAGACTTTTCTCGATATTAAATGATGTCATACTCAGATATTTTTGCCCAGTCATAGTAAAAAATTAGATTCGATGCAGCTTTAGTTTACTTGGGCATTTCGCGCAGGCACTGAAAGAGTAGATAATTTGATTGATTAATAATAAACGTGTGTAACCACAGTGTATCCTAATAAGGTAACCCCATAATTTCCCCATTGGGTTGGTTATTTATAGAACAATCCCGAAAATTCTGAATGTAGAAATTGATTTCTAACAACCCCGAATTTGGAAATATTGAATTCTCTTTATAAATTACATAATAATTTAAAAATTCATTAGTTTTCAAGTGTAAAATCGGATTGAAATGAAATTATATCCAATTGCATTATTAATCATATAGTTTCTATTATATTAGAACCACAATGAATGATCTATCTGATCTATTTGATCTATTTGTTTTAATATATACAACTTGAAAAATGACAAGTATTAAATTATATGATCCAATTATTGATTTCTAATCTGATATTTGGAACATAATAGTTTGCTAATGAGTAGCTTTGATCATTGAATATTCAATCCAAAAGTATGAATAATCCAAATAATATTGTGATTGGATTATGATGTTAACTTGATATTTACAAAAAGATTTAATCAAAGGAATACTATTTGCTATTAATGGATATGAAAATATCATATTTTACACAAATAATATAGCATTAGAATTGATTATGACATTTTTGATCTGATGCAACTTGACAATATTCGTGGTAAATTTAGTAATATCTATTATTATTATTACAAAACTTAATACACTTTAAGAATCCAAAATATTAGTATTAATTTCTCATATCCTAAACATACTATATACTATTATTGATAATGTTAATATTAAATGAATATATATTTCATTACAATCCACAATACCTGAAACAAACTATTATAAGAGGAATTTGTATTCAACTCTGATTGTTCCATTATTAAATTACACACCATATTTATTGTTTAAAGATCATTATATCAATACTTTATTTTTCCAAGTTTTAATAATGTTCAAAGCTCTGAATGTTGCTATTCGGGGATTAACAATCGAATAATATCACCCAATTAATAGTATTGAGTTCAGTTGATGTGGTAATAAAAAACAACCTCTCATTTTTTCCAATATTAAAGCTTTTGATAAAAATTTTTGCAAAGCTAAAATAACTATAATAAATTCGATTAGTTTAATAAATTGAACAATAATATTATAAATACAAATGCACTTACAATGAATATTGTTAATTAAAATTCCGGGTATATATCCTGAAGTTTCATTATTAAAAAATGCCAATGTTCAAATATTAATTATGATTCTTGATATATTAATTACTAAATTAATAAAATGTTTTTGAATATATACTCATCATTATATTGAAAAATGCCTAAACCACTCATAAAATATGTTGTTATTTGAGAAAAATTAAGACATCGCAAATTTTCCGTTCAATTACCAATTACTTTAATGTATTCATATACAGTTTTCTATATTATTTATATATTAATTATATTAATTTGATACAATTTTGTGATATTAATGTAGCAAAAGAATAATTGATTGATTTAAATTAGTCTAATCAAGTAATGATAGTCTTTTCTATTCATTGTTTCAATATTTGATTCAATTAAAGCATCTAGAATAAAAGATTTAATGTCGCAAGTTAAGAATCATCAAAATTAAATGCTTTATAACAACTTAACCAATTGAAATCCATATGGCTTTTATTTCTCTACAGCAAATTGCCCTTTTCTAGAACTTGATTATTAATCGAAAAGTCAGTGAACAAACACTTCAAAGCTCTGGTCACAGTAGTGTATATTCTAAAAATAGCTTGTCATTATCTTGCTGCATTCCTAAATCACTAAATCCCTCTTGGTTCGAACTACTTAGTTTGTAATCAACTTTCAAGGTTCTAGGATTTTTGATCAATATTTATTTTATTCAAGTTTCGCCATTAGTGTACATAATGTAATATATCAACCTATCTCTCAAAATTCTTTAGCCCAGGATCAGAAAAATACTAGTGGCAACTTTACCATACTATTTATTTTGGTAAGTTTATTTGAAAACTAAATTAATATCAAAGTTATTTTTTGATTATATATTAATAAGAAAATATGATAAATTTGAGTTACAATAGTTTCAATCAAAATATAGAACTTTGCAAGGGAAATCCAATTTAAATGAAGAACAAGCATCTATATAACATTTTTTGTAAATAAAAACTCCTTTGATATAAATAGCATTGCTCATCTTGTCTAATACTGGATAATTTAAATATATTTTATATAGGTTTTTTGATATACATTGAAATATATATATATATATATAATGATAATTCATAATTATTTTACAATATTAATCATATCTTTTTATTGTATAAATATTTAATAAAAATGTTTTGGAATTATAATTGTTAAGAGACTAGTTCTCTAAATTCTTATATACACTTTTATATAATCCAATTAACTATAAATTATATGATTAATTTATACTTATGTAGTTAAATTAATTGTATAAATAGTATTAAATTATTTAATAAACTAGGTTCCTCTTTTTCCTCTCAATTCTTACTATTTTTTACTTTTACACTATTTCTAAGATTGAGACTATATTCTGTTGATATTGTAGGATATTGGCACTACCTAATATAAATCTTAATATATCAGTGACTCATCCTAGTTTGAAGCTTAATTAAACTTTGTTTACACTTGCACACTACAGCTACATTATATTACCATGTTCTGTGCCACACTACTTTTATATTAAGTTTTCCTCTGTACTATATTAGTTTAACTACCACTATGCTTATATGGTAGCAGCAACAAAACTATTAAAAACCAATTAGATATTAATAACTATCTGTATCAAACCTAATTATTGCTATTTTAAATCTTATCTATAATTTATTTCATTCAAATTTAACACTATACACTATAATACTACCAAAAAGGGAGATACCCTTATATTATTTTAATGATGATAGCAGCTTAATTACTAAGTGAATCT
>JNEM01009181.1:0-32666 GCA_000697335.1 Conidiobolus incongruus B7586
TGTCATTTTTTAGGCAAACTATTTGACTTTTGCTTAGTTAATAGTTGTAATGAGTTCTTGTATTTATACTTACGCTACCCCTCTCCACACCATTTACCTATCATTCAAAAATATGTTTGGATCTTTACTTGTATGTACCATCAATGGACTCTCCTGGTTCATACTCAACAACCACCCGAATTTGACCCTGTCACCAATATGGTTGATTATCACACTTTAAGAGCTATGAAAGCAGCGAAAAGCATCTATAACATTTCACAATGTAATCCAGAAAGTGGATTATACATGTTTTACCATTATTTATCAGCCATATCATTTTTCTATGTAAAATTATATTTAAGCTCTGAGCAAAATGAAGCATTTCGAGATGAAATCTTGGTTGAGTTGAGCAATATCTACAACCTATTTTTAAAATATAAGAGAGACTATTCTCTTCCAGACAATACTTTAGATGCTTTAAATGAAATTTTAAAATTATTGAAACTTAAAATAATTATTCAACCTTAAATAAAATCATTATATTAATTATTTTAGCTATTCTAATAATATATTTAAAGTATTTGAATAAATCATCAATTACACATAGTTAAATAATTACATTATATACTAAGATTATAAATCATTATTATTTTTCTAAAAAATGATTAATAGCATAAAAAGTGACTCGAAAGTATTTATATTTATATTAATATTCTAGAAATAAATGAAATATTTAACACAATTAATATAAATTTAAATTTTCTAATTTCTATATAATTTTTTAATTTATATTTAAATTTTATAGATTTAAAATATATCAGTATTTATTCTTAAAGGTTCATTAAAATTAAAGAATAGTAATATAATACTATATTTTATATTGATTTTTCAAGGATTTAATTTGAAAAACAAATAATTTCCCAAAGATTATTAAATCTCACATTTTTAATATTATTCATATCTCATATATTATTAAGGTATTAAAATTCTCAAATTTATTTACCGAAACATTAATAGCCATTTTTAAAACTACACATTTTGTCAAATATTTGAATATAATATTTCCAAAAAGGTGAAATAGAACTAAAAAAAGTTTTAACTAGTTATATATAATCCAAAATGTTATTTCCTTGTACTGTAATGAAATGAATATCAATGACTCTATGTTTTTAATATGTATTGTTAAAAACACTTGACTGATTTTTCTATTTCATATTTATTTCAAACAATTGATAGACAAATCTATGCAGCAGTATATGTGATTTAGGATCTGCACATGTAATTATTTGTATATCATATTCAATTTAATACAATTTCTATATTTCTCAAATATATCAGGGCACATAACTTGCAATCAATATTTCAATTTATCGATCTATATTTTACACAAATATTTAGTAAAATGAATTGCATCACAAAATTTTCAAGTGAGATTTGCTACCACATGAACGTTTATATCTGTTTTTGGATGAAATTAATCATGGGCATAATTCAATGAATGTAGAGACTGTAAATATATAAATACCGGAACGATGAATCATCTAAATGATTCTTTAACAAAAATGAATTTCATTTTTAATCAAATTATTGTTTAAATCTATCAGGATTAATTTTTATAAAGATAAATATATTTTGTTATAGTTAGAAAATTATCCAGTTGGCTACTCTTTTTAAGGTTTTATAAATGCTTCAGTCGAAAGAAAAGGAGGATCAAATTAAACAAGCTTCACTGCTCCAGGATAGTAGTGTATCATGTAAAGAATGCCGTCGGAGAAAGGTTCGATGTGGAAGAGAACTGCCAAAATGTAAAGCATGTGTAAGATTTGATGTGACTTGTATATATCTAAATATTGCTCATAAAAGACATACCAGACAAAAGTTGGAGAATATGGGAAAAATTGTTTTTAATCCATTAGATCGATCCAAAGAAACTGAATTAGGTCATTCATTAGATAAAAGTGATATATCTTGTTTTAGGAACCTATCTACTTCGACCAATGCTATAACTTTTAAGTTCAAAATTACTCCATCCATATCATTGAAAAATAATACTGATGAATCCATAATTTTACACCAAGGCACATCAACATATCAACAAGGATCTCGGTTTCAACCACATCTGATATTGATGCTTCTTGGCCAAATGATTCATAGCAACTCTAATATTGGTGATGAGGTGGGATGGTTACTTGATAATATCAAACTAGGAATTTTTGGAGGTATAGTCACAGCACACATCAAGCTTAATAATTCTTGGATTAAAGAATTATATAACCCCAAATTTAAACAACAGACACTCGATAATTATTTCAAGTATTTGCATCCTTGGTTTACATTCTTTGGAAAACAGCTTTTCTATCAGAATATAGATACCGTTGATCCTGTACTACTATCGGTTTTATTATTCGCAGGATATCAATATACTAGTAATCATCACAAAGAGCTACTAAAATACCTTGAACATATAGCAAAGATTCAACTGAAAAGAAATTTTTTCAAATCTTCAAAATCAAATTGCCAAGCTCTTTTTATTTTCTCTTATTCAATGCTTTTGAGAGGGCTAGCCAAGCAATCTTTACCTTATTTTAACCAGGCATGTAGAATCTCATCTATACTTGGAATTCACTTAGATATACCCGGATTAAAAGCCATTTATCAACATGAAAGAAGATGTATCAGAAGCACAGCATTATGTCAAGATCAGCATATTAGTGGTACGCTAACCCTGCCTCCATATTTTATTTTCATGGTTCCCATCTCTTCTAGACTTGATCCTAAATTCGAAGTTATTCAAGGAGTGGACAGTTATCTGGATATATTAGAGGCGAAATGCGTATGTTTACTTCGATCAATATATAATCACTACTGGATGCCAGTGACTAACCATATGTTAGTATTTACCATAAAACAAGGATTAAATGGTAGTAACATAAGCTCCAGCCAACTGAAATCTTGTTGTCATTATTTAGGAAAACTATTCGACTATTGTTTGATCAGGAGTTATAATGAATTCTTAAATTTAACTTATCTCAATCCTTCAGAAGAATGCATATCGGTTATTCAAAAATATATTCGAGTATTTACCTGTAACTACTATCAATGGATTCTACTTGTTTATTCACAACACCCTCCAGAATTTCACCCAGTAACAAATCAAGTTGATTATCATACGATGAGGGCGTTGAGCGCGGTGAAAAGTATATTTAAACTGATACAATCCTGCCATATAAGCACATTATATATTTATTATCATTATTTATCGGCAATATCATTCTATTACCTCAATTTATATTTGAACTCGGATCAAAATATTGGTTTTCAAAATGAAGTATTAATTGAATTGGGTAAAATATACAATTTATTTATGAAATATAAGAGAAAATTCTCATTTTCTAATGATACTTTAAATGCTTTAATAGAAATATTAAGGTTGTTAAAAATTGAATTCAATACAGAAGAATAAATTATTGTATTAATAAAATGTGTTTATTTGATATATATTATTGAAGTATTTTTATATTTAAAATTGAATAAAAATTATTTATAATATTTTCATAAATACAATAATATTTCATAAATCGAACTTTTAAACTATTTAATCAATAGCCTTTGCAAAATTTATTTTCAAGTTATCATTCAAAATTTTATATTTTAAAAGATCACAAATAAATTACAATTCCTTAATACCATATCAACATAAAATTCTAAAAAAATTGGCTTAATTTTGAATGCTCAAATTTTTTGATAGTGATATCAATGGACTTGGGATCCTAACTATATATTCACTATTCCTTTTCCTTTTGATTCTTGTTAGTTTGATCGATATTGTTAAAATATCTTGCTCGCTACCCTTCTAAAACAGCGAACCTGAATTTGCAAAGATTTTTTCAATTTGTGTGAATAGATTTATCTAGTGCGTTCAGTTTTGAAGACCTCAATATGTTACATAGATGAAATTTCATTTTATTTATTAAAATTTAGAATATAAAAAAAATTATGTAGAATGTCTATCAGTTCACAAAACCTCAAATATAGTGATGTTTTTCCAATTGTTCAAAAGTTAAAACATCACCTAATTTATTTATATAATTCAGATATAATTATGTACAATCTAAATTTTTAAATATCAAAATCAATTTATTTATTTTACTGTAATCATGATATATGAAATTTTCTTGCTGCCAAGGCCTATAGCTTGGCTGGTGAAAATTATCTTATTCACTAAAAAGAATATATTTATAATACTTAATTCATTATTTCTTTAGCTTATTATTTATTCTACTCGCCTGAAAAGTGGGTGGTTCGGTCAAGCTCAACATATTTCATATATTTGGTGAAATTCAAATCTTGTATAATATATATATGAAATACATCCGATAGGTTAGCCTAATATTTCAAGTCACAGTTTATTATATTTAATTTTCGAATCTCTGCTATAAATTTTGTGTAAATAGATTCTTAGTCAATTAATTTAAATTTATGTCAACAAGCGTTGGCATCAATTGATAATTAACTAATTTAGAAATCATTCCTTGAGGATCTTATTTTTTATTTTTTTTGAATGAAGCCTTAATTCAAAGTTTGATATTTTTATATCAAAAGAGGACTTTAAAAATCATTCTCAAGGTATATTATAAAACATCCAGTTCTCCTGTAGATGATGCTTAGGTACTTTCTAAACATTTAATTTTGAATTTAAACTATTTTATTACAAATACAAAACAAAATATTTCCTAAAATTCTAATTATATAATATTTATTAAAAATATTTTAATCAAATATTATATTTATATTAATAAGGATCATAATTGAACTCAATTATAGTTATTTATTAGTAAAACATACAGTTTAAATAAATTTTTCAAAACCTCAATTTTATAGAAACAATATTGGAGGTAATGGGTTAATGAAAAGGTAAAGAACTTTGGATCTCTTAGTCATATTTATCACAATTTCATATAAACTTTCTTCTCCAGTTCTAAATAAATCGTGGTTTTCAAAATTATAAATATTTTAAAAAAATATTGTCAGTTATTTAAGACTTAAATAATTTGAATTATTGGGCTAAATCCAATTAAAATCTGCGTAATTGCCACATATTCTTGATATCCAAATTTGAATAGTGGATTTAAAATCTATAGATATATAAACTTTTTTTTGTTTTAAATAGAACTGAGTACTATAAAAAATGAGTTTTATTTGAATAAAGTATATTTTATCTATTCATTTTCCTAATATATTGATTTAAAATATTTTCTCTATATAATGGATGTTCATATTAAATTTTGGTAGAAAAAGATAAAATCAATACCCTAAGGTTCGAATTTTGCATAAGACTTAGGTAGCACAAACTTGCCATTAATAGTGGGTTACCGCCCAGAATCGAATCTTAAACTTCTAATTTTATTTTGAAAAAATTATTTTAAATACAATTTCGATGATGTTTACTATATTATATTTCCTGAAATGCAATGTATTAAATTTCACTATGAATTATTGGATTAATATTCTTTGTATTTGTTTATTTATTCAAGTTAACTGAATTAATACTGTACAATTTTTTAAGCAATGTTGAGCATTAATTGCAGCAATAAACTTAACTTATATGGATAAATTTTTATATTGATTCTCATTATAACCCCAATCAATCTAAAAATGTGATATAAATATAATAAAGAATATTATCCAACAATCAAAATTATTCTTCACTTATATTGGAATATATTGAATGATTAATATCTCTTTTTCACCGTTAATCAAAGCAAAAATCAGAGGCTGATTCATGAGCAAAGCCTATATGCATAAATTAGTACCTTAGAGGAGTTAACATTGATATAAAGGTGTTTGTAAAAAACATAATAGAAGCTTAAAATAAGGCTATATCATAAAACTAAGACAACACCAAATTACTAATATATACGAATTTATTATGTAAAGTAGAAAATTCAAGAATGTGACTGACTAATTTTTAACAAATTAAAATGCCACAGATTAAAGTAACATGATTACCTTTATGCATTTATAATTAATTTAATAAATTACAAATTTAAATAGAGTATTTAATGAGTATAAAAATCACTAATTTTAAATATCCATATCTTTTCTTTAAATACATTAATCTATATTACGATAAACGCTTAAGGGTAAATCAGTTGTATTTGGAGCAAAGATGATATCGAAAAATATTGATAATAATCAACCTCAGATTGAGAGTGGAGTTTCATGTGATGAGTGCCGGAAGAGAAAAGTTAGGTGTGGAAGACAGCTACCAAAGTGTAGTTGGTGTGTGAAATCGCGTATTGATTGTATTTATTCAAAACCGAGTCATAAAAGACATACAAGGAAAAATGTAAGCTATATTAAAAGAATCGTATTTGACGATATAAATAGAACTAAGAGGAGCGATTTAGTTAATAATAAAGGTCAAAGAGAAATATCATCGGTCCAAATGGTATCAAGTTCTATCAATAACTTGAATTTAATTATCAAAATTAAACCGGCTTTATCAGTTAAAAACAATCTGGTTGAAACCACTGTAATTCATCAAGAAACTACCCATAATTACCAAGGAACTCGATTTCAATCACATTTAATACTATTGTTACTTGGACAAATCACTCAAAACAATTCAGTGATAGGAAACGAAATAGGATGGTTTATAGACAAAATCAAGTTGGGCGTATTCGGGGGATTAATTAAGACTCATATTAAACTTAACAATGTGTGGATCAAAGAATTATTCAATCCAAGTTTCAAACAACAGGCACTTGAAAATTATTTTAAGTACTTTCATCCTTGGATTACATACTTTAGTAAACAATTATTTTACGAAAATATCGATTATATTGATCCTGTATTACTTTCAGTAATCATTTTTGTTGGATATTCATATGAGAAAAATCTTCATAAAGAACTCTTAAAATATCTAGAGCATCAGGCTAAGGTACAGCTGAAAAAGAATTTCTTAAAGGTTTCGAAATCAAATTGTCAGGCGCTATTTATTTTCTCCTACTCTATGCTATTTAGAGGATTAGCCAAACAATCTTTATCTTATTATAATCAAGCCTGCAGAATTTCATCAATCCTTGGAATTCATTTAGATATTCCTAAATTAAAAGATGTTTATCAGCATGAACGAAGATGTATTCGAAGTATGTCTCTCTGTCAAGATCAACATCTCAGCAGTGTGTTAAGTTTACCACCTTATTACAGTTCCATGCTACCTATGGTCTCTAACCTAGAACCCGAATTTCAAATTGTTCAAGTTCCCAGCAAACTTGAAATGTTGGAAGCAGAGTGTATATGTTTGATTCGATGGCTATTTGATCGCTATTGGATGCCAGTGAGAAACCTAATGTCAAGATTCCATTTGAAACATGATTTACAAAGTAATCAACTCACAACTGATCAAATGAGATCAAGCTGTGATCATTTAGGAAAATGGTTTGATTTCTGTTTAGTGAAAAGCTGTAACTGGTTTTTGATACTAACGAGGCGATACCCTTCTGCAGAGTGTTTACCCATCATTCAAAAGTATATATGGTCGTTTACTTGTTTGTATCATCAATGGAATCTGCTTCTATATTCTCAGCAACCTCCTGAATTCCATCCACAGTCGAAAAAGGTTGATTATTTCACTCAAAAATCTTTGAGAGCGGTAAAGAGCATATTTCATATTGTACAATGCAGTCCAATTAGCACATTGTATATGTACTATCATTATTTGTCAGCTATATCTTTCTTTTATCTGAGATTATATTTACAATCTGATGGAAATGAAATATTTCAAAGAGAAATATTAATTGAATTAAGTAAAGTATATAACTTATTTTTCAAATACCAAAGAGAGTATTCATTTTCTAATGAAACATTCGACGTTTTAAAAGAAATGGTGAAAGTATTAAAAATAGATTTACCCATTGATTATTAATAAACTGCTTATATCTCTGATATTTTATAATTTTGAAATTTTTAAAATTAATTATTTAAATTATCAGAAATTCAAATAACTCGAAATAAAACATTTCAAATAAATTTATTAATACAAAATTATTCTACATAAAAGAATAGTTTTTTATAATTTAATTTTTTTAATATTATATTGTTATATAAATTTCTCTCTATCATGAAATGATTCAGACTTAGTTCTGTAAATCTAAATGTATCAATCTTGAAAATTCTTTGTTAAAATATTTTCAAACATGATTTTTTCTGGGAAATTATATAATAATAGAACTTTGTTGGAATAATCTTAGAGTATCTTTTATTCATTATTATTGAATACAAATAAAATATATTTTAATATATTTATATCTATAATATCAATATAATTTAATAATCAAAACAATCTAAACTGGTTGATTAGTTTATTATTTGAAAATAATACTTAAATATTAATATCAAATTTTTAATAAAATATAATACAAAATATTAGTGCAGAAATTAAGTAATGGCACAATTTTAAGATTGAAATTAAACAAATAAATTAATAAATAATATATAAAAATTAATGAATAATATAAAATTAATAGCCTTTTTTATTATTAATAACTCTTTTCTATACTTTTGGTAAGCTTCTAATACCTAAAAAACAGTTCTTTTTATTAAGGACTGAAATTTGATGTTTCATGAACTAATTTAATTTGTTTGCAGGAATTTTTTTCCTGCAAACTGTTTTTTTAATTGTCCAAAACAGTTATAATCACATAGGTTATAATCAGGTGAATATACTAGATGTGGTAACTCCCTCTAATTTTTTTATATAAAAAATCTTTTACAGCTTTAACTTTATGTATTTTGCCATTATCATGTAAAATAATAGATATTCTCAATATAAATTGAGAACATCATTTAGAAATTGTTTTATTTAAAAAAGTAATATATAACTTACTATTAATTGATTTTCCTTGAGGTATTAAATAAGAAAACCATATACCATTATAATCTATTATAACAATTAAAATTCACTTATATTTAAAGTGCTTGTTCATTAGAATTTGTAGAGGGGATTGATTTAGCTTAACCCAACATCTTGTTTTATTTTTAAGCAAAGGATTATATAAAGGAATCTAAGATTCATTAATTACAAGTATTTGTTGTAAGAACCTTTGTTTTTGGTTATACCTTAATAAGTTTAGTTTAGCTATAGCTACTTTAGTTTTCTTTTAGGCTTTTGTTAAATTATAAGGTATCTATTTTATACTTTTATTAATTAATCCAAGTTTAAACTTAAGTAAATATAACATACTTGTATAATTAATATTAAATTGCTTTGATAATTCTCTAGCAGAAATAAAAAGGTATTTCTTAATATATTTTTTTACTTTATTGGTAAGTAAAAGTATAACAGTAGAAATTAGTCTTTTAGATTTTGGTAAATTTTGAATAATGTCTTTTTAAGCTTTAAAGTCACAAATCTAGTGATATATGGTAGTTTTAGATAAAACACCATCCCTATAAGCTGTTTGCAAGTTTTAGATGATTTTAGAGGGTTTATGGTTAAGTTTTAAAGATACAAAAATGAAAGCCTTTTGATAATCACAATCTAGTTTAAACATAATTAAATTTAAGTGTAAATTTTAAAATCAAAATATTTTAATAAAAAAATAATGAAAATTGAATATATATATATAGTTTGAAAATATTTATTTTCCTATATATTATATATATATATATAATCTTTCAAAATGTATAATATGTTTGAAAGATCAGAAATTAAAAAATTTCCCATTTCTTAATTTCCATACTAATAATCTGATTTTATAATCTAGGATAGAATAATTTGTTTAATTTATATGAAATAAAGAAATTTTTTGATTGAATAATGAATAATGAATATTTTATATTTTGAACTAATTAATTATCAAATTGGAGTGAAGCTTGTTACCTAAATATTATTAAATATAATACATATTTTGAATGGATTATTTATACTTTAGGTAAATATAATAGATAGATAAATTGGAAAGGTTTTTTAATTGAATAAATCAATGTTTTAATACATATATGCGATTAATTGATAATGGTAAGTACTTTTATAATAGATTTTAAAATAATAATCAATATCATTATTTTCTGAAATATATAATATCAATTTTAACTAAATAATAAGATATTAAATTGGTTAGTTCCTAGTTTATAATACTATATAATTAAAACCCGATTTTTCATAATTTTTTTATTAATTATTATACTGCTTTTATAAAAAGGAATGATAGAAATAGCCACTAAGAAACTATAATAAGATCAAAGTTTATTTCGTTATCATTAAATAAAATAAATAATAGTTAATAGAAAATAAATTTCAGGTACCTATATATTTTATATCTCATGAATAATATCAATTTAGAAAATTATCTAGCATTGAATATATTTTTGATGACATATATACTTTAACTATTTTCATTATTCACCAAACAAATTTTATTCACAAAATCAATCACTGTCAAAAATTCTGGCTGATCATATATATAATAGTACTAATTCCATTGTTTCTCACTTTATAATTTTGATATATAAAATATAAGGGTATATATTGTTTTCAATAATAATACTGAGTAAACAGATATTTATGATATTCTTTTATGCCTGATTAAATATTTTAAGTATAAATTACTTATAATCAAAAATATGAATATTGCTTGATGATAATTCTAAATCTAATTAGTAAATTTAGAATATAATTGTAATATTAACTCTTAAAATTGAATGTTTTTTTCAAAAGTTAGAGATAATTTAAATATGAATTGATATATATATATATATATATATATATATATATATATATATATCAATAAAACCTTAGTAATATGAATCAAATAAATATAAATATTTAACAATATTGGACGCTAATTAATATATGAACCAACCCGATAAAATATTATGGAATTATCTCTGAATAATATTTACGTTTAGAATTAATATTATTAGGATAAAGAGTTTTTTATTTGTCTCATTTGGTTAAAATTCACCTTTAAACTAATTTATTACAATATTAATTGCATAAATTAAAATTTATTTTGAATGAATTTATATTATTATTTAATTCTAAAAAAGTATTTCAATTCCATCTATTGATTTTTCTAATTGAATGTTATACGATATCTGATGATAATTATAGATTTCTTTTCACAGTATATGTGTTGGCAAATATAGGCTATAAATCATTTTAAATTAATGATAAATTGTGGTAAAATTGTTATGAACTATGAATTGACTTATTCCAAATAGATTTTTTTAATTCATTAATTATTTTAAATTAATTTATTTTTGCATTTATTTATTACTATTTGAAATAATATTATTAATGCTGTGTAAAATCAATTCTTTTTTTCATACATAAAACTAAACTTATTAGAGACTTCTATAATTGTAATAGTTTATGTTAAAACCTATCTAATTTAGAATTATCAACATTTATTAGTTTTAATGTTTAGTTTATTATTACTTAAATTCTGTAAGTATAGTGGTGATAAAACCAATATTGTGCAAAGAGACAATTAATATAATGTCCATGTGGCAATTTAATATATCAGTAAACAAAGTTTATTAAATTTTCATAGACAAATGGGTCAATATAGATATATTAGATTTTAAATTAGGTAGAATCAATATAATATAATATTGATAAATATAGTTTTAATCTTAGGAATAATGATAAAAACTAGAAAACAATGAGAATTGTGAGAAAAAAGAGGAATTAATTTCATTAGTTAAATAAAAATTATTTATATAATAGATTAACTAAAAAGTAATACTTACTTGATTAATTTAGTTAAACCAATTATATGGAATTATATATAAGTATATTGAGAACTAGTCTCTTAAAAATTAAATAGAAAAGAATTAATATATTTAATATGATTTTAAAATTAAGATATTAATAAAATAAGAAACATTAATTCAATTAAATAATTAAATAATAATTAATTTGAGCTTTAAAGAGAGTCATAATAATTTATATAATATATATGATAAATATTTTCTATAATAACCATCTTTGCTTAATATTTTCAACCAAATTTTGTTGAAATAAAAGTTTATCGATGATATCACAATTGTACTCATGAATTTTAAATTTACCAAATTTTCAAATCTAAACTAATTTCAATTTAGTGTATATATGTATATATACTTATTTTCTTATATTTATTTATTATTATAATAATCACTCGCTCCTGATGTTAAAAAAATAATTTTTAATTTATATTCTGAATGAAACAGAAATAAGATAATTTTTAATTATTGTAGGAAAGAGTATTTTATGTAATATTAATTCAATATATTACCAATTCCTGAAAAACCAATATTTGGAAAATACTAAACAAATTAGACATTTGAATCTGTTTAATTTTAGAGCCTAAAGATAATATAACTAATCAAAAAGTACTTTTTTTCACTCTTATGATAAATTACCAAACTATTCGATAGATTTAGTTTAATAGTTGAGAATGTAACAATATGAAAAATTAACTATTTTCCAAATAATGGTTATTACCTTTGAAAAAGTTTATATTCATATATTATTGAGAAATTGAACAAAGTAATTTATTCAATTATTAGCTGGTCGACTGCTTTAATGTTAAATTTCTAATTCGACAAATTTTTAATCCTTTGTACTGGTATTTTGAGATAAGAATACTTGGAAAAATATTTAAAAATAACCCCCTAATGGCCTATAATCTATCATTAAAGATAGTGGCTTGAAAATCATAACTTAGAGTCTACTCCCTTATAAAATTATTGGTCTTTTGTTTTAATAAATTGGACTAAATTTTATCCATAATATATCTATTGAATTTATTGAATTTACTATTCAGTTTATATATGAAAATGTCAATTTATAAAATCTAAAGACTGTGTTATTAAATATTAAAAAATATAAAATTTGAATTCAGATATTTAATAGATATTATAGTGAAACAGATTTTAATAAATTTTTAATTAATTATTTATAATTTAGTTTATATGTATTTTTCTTAATTATTTTGATACAATTAGATGATTGATATTCAAAATTTAATTCTACAAATTATATATTATAATGCAAAATTTGAGATTAAAATATTTCAAATAATCCGTTAATTAAATGTAAATTTGTATCTAAATTTAATTTTTTTCAAATTATTACAACTTACCATATATATTGAATATTTATATGCAATATTAATTTTTTTTAATTTTTTTTAAATCAATATTTTTTTAATATTTTAAACCTATTCATTCAATAAAAATATATAAATTTGTCTCAATTTATACTTAAATTTTTTAATATGAAATTATCTTTAATAAGAAATATTATAAAGTTGAAATAATAAAGAGTAAGGTTACATATATTTTGAAAAGTTCAAAAATTCATTAAGAATTGAAAAATATTAAATGACGATCTAAAATAGGATGAATGTCAAATTATATTTTATTTACCAGATACCATTCATTTTTATTCAATCAAACAAATATAAGTATTGAATGCATAATGATATTTTCTGCGATATTATATTACAAATTATTTGGCAAAAATAATGATTTTAAATAAGCTGAATGTTATGCAGAAAATATTTTATAGTTATCTTTCGAATATTACATTTTAGATATTTAAAAAGAGTTACTATTATCATGATTTTGAAAATTTAAAAATCATTTGTTTTAAATTATAATTTGAGATCAAAATTAATTTCAATTATTCATTTTAAGATTTGATATTTATATGTAATATTTTAATATTATCGATTTATATAGTATGAAGAGATTACTTTATCAATATAGTATTGAATTTTGGATTTAATTAATGATGATTATTATTTTCAAGAAGATGTGAAGATAATTGAATATATTTGCAATTAGCTTTGCATTCGTTATCTTAATAATTTCATTATATCTAAATTTCAAAAAATTTTTTCATAAAAATAATTTAAATTATAATTAAAATCTGAAGAATAGCAAATAAACTTTAGTTGCTCCTGAACAATTAATATTATTCATTATTTTATCAGAAGGAAGTAATATTATTTCACTTTGATTAGTAATTAAGATCTATTCATATTTCTCAATTTATATTATGTTATTATTTAAAAATGTCAATATTTGATTTTGATCAAATAAATATGCAAAATTAATAAAATTTAATAATTTCTTTGAATTATTAATTAATTTGAAAAATTATTATAATTATTAATATATTCTATTACCTCGATCAACTGACCTTGAGTTTGATAATAATCAACAGTTAAATTATATTTTATTACATTATTAACTCTTGAGGAAGAAATAATTTATATTTACTCTTAAATGCAATCCGATAGGAATATATATTAGAGTATTACATATTAATGCATATATAATTGGTTGAAAAAGATCTCTTTTTCAATATAAAATTTTTGAAATATGTATTAATTCCTCTTATAACTACTCTTTTTGCAGCATTTTTGATAACTTTTCATAAATTTTATAAATTAATATCGAATAAGTTAGTAAAAATATATATTAATAAAATAAATTTATAAAGATGTATATAAAAATGAATTAATTATATTGTTAAATTGTAAAACACATTTTGTTACATATTTGATTTATTTATTCGAGATTTGGCTTTGCCTATATTATGAACAAAATAAATTTTTCAGTTCCAAGCAAAATTAATATTTGTGCGCATCATGTAGGGTGAATCTAACTTGTGTGAGTAGTTCAAATGGTTAATTAGAAACAATGATTGTGTTATCAGTTTTATACATGATTTATTTCAAAAATCTTATCAAGAATTTTCTTTTAAATTTAATTAATCTTTTTTTTAAAACTAAATATTTCTTTTAGTTATTAGAATAATATATTCTGAAAATTAATAAATAATTTAGTAATTTTACATTTAAAATTTGAAAATATTGAGATAGATATATAAATTATAATGTACTTTAATATTTGTTAAAAATGATCTATTTAGAATTTTCTTATTATATCTCCAAATTTTTTCATCAAATTAATTAAATACATATTTAATGTTTAAGGAAAAACAAAATAAAATGCAATTTATGAAACAAATGGATTAGACTTTGGATAAGATCTAGGTTCTAATCCTACTATAATTCAATTGTTTGTTTTTTATTAATTTTTATTCCTTGTTGTATCTATTTAAATTTTTGATTTCGTGCTCACTATAATATAGACAATAATTAGAGACTATCCTTTGGTAATTTAATTGTGGATTGAATATATAAATCTATATACAATAAGATGATCTCCAATTGTTTTAAACAAAGCGATTCAAGTCCACAGAGTGGAATCTCCTGTGATAACTGTCGTAGGAGAAAAGTTTGGTGTGGGAGGCAGCTTCCTAAATGTAGCTGGTGCTTTAAATCGGGTGTCTCTTGTAGTTATCCTAAAGGAAATCATCGAAGACGAAGTGAGCAGTTCAAAGATATAGGAATAATACAATTTAAACAATCGTCTCAAAAGGTCCAAAACAAAGGAAATCGACTGAAAGGTGAAAAATCTCTATCAGTTCTTGAAATGATACCTTGCACCTCAGTTAGTTTGAACTACACTTTCAATATTAAACCTCTACAGACAAATGAATATAGCTTCAGTGAAACTATAACAATACATACACAAGTTAAACCATGTAATGAAGCGATTAAATTCCAGCCCCACCTGATGCTCATGCTACTTGGACAAATAATTGATTGTAACGCTAGAATTGGTATTGAAGTAGGATGGCTTCAAGATAAAATCAAATTGGGTATAATCGGCGGGTTTGTTCCATCCCATATTAAACTTGATAACACCTGGATCAGGGAGTTATACAAACCAGGGTTTAAACAACAAGCATTGGATAATTATTTCAAATATTTTCATTCTCGTAATGCATATTTTAGCAAACAATCATTTTATGATAATATTCATAAAGTGGACCCCGTATTACTTTCTGTGATTATTTTCGTGGGATATTCTTATACTAGTAATATGCATAAAGATTTATTAAAATATTTAGAACATATTGCTAAAATTCATTTAAGAAAAAACTTTTTTAAAGTTTCCAAATCAAATTGCCAAGCTCTTTTGATTTTTTCCTATTCCATGCTATTTCGTGGCCTAGCTAAACAATCATTACCATATTTTAATCAGGCGTGCCGGATCTCTTCTATCTTAGGGATCCATTTAGATATTCATGGCTTACAAGGCATTTACCAGCATGAAAGAGGATGCATTCGAAGTATGGTGATATCTCAGGACCAACATATGACTACCATTTTAAACATCCCTCCAAATTATATGTCTATGCTCCCTCTTGTATCGAACTTGGAACCAAAATTTCAAGTTATTAGAGGAATACATGGTGATCTTGAAATGGTAGAAGCAGAATGTATATGTTTAACACGATGGCTATATGACAAGTACTGGATGCCAGCGACTAATATCATGTCTCAATTCGTTTTAAAATATGAATTACCAAGTAATCAGCTCACATCTCAACAACTTGGAATTTATTGCGATTATTTAGGAAAACTTTACGATTTTTGCTTGATAAAATCGTATGATAAATTTTTAATATTAACTAGCCGATATCCTTCTCCGGAATGCTTAACTATTATTCAGCGGCATGTTCAATCACTTACTTGTTTATATCATCAATGGATTCTACTGATTCATTCTCAACAACCACTTACATTCCAATCAAATTCTAATTTTGTCGATTATCATGTTCAAAGGTCTTTAAACGCAGCGAAAAGTTTATTTCAAATTGTAAAAAGTTATCCAATTAGTACAGTATATATGGTATATCATTTTTTATCAGCTGTTTCATTTTTCTATATAAGATTATATTTACAATCTAAAGAAAATGAAATATTTCAAAAAGAAATTTTAATAGAATTAAGTATAGTTTATAATTTATTTTATAAATATGAAAAAGAATATTCTTTCTCAAATGATACTTTCGATGTTTTAAAAGAAATGGTTACAATTTTAAAAATTAATTTAAAAATTAAAAATTAATAAATAAATAAATAAATAAATATATATATATATATATATATACTTTTTTCTGTTTTATTAAATTTTTTTTTAAAATGAAAATAATTTTAAATAACTATTAGTTATTTCATTAATATTATATATAAAATTTTTGAATATTCTATCATTCATATTTTAAATAATTTTACGCTATTTCTATCGTTATAATTACTAAATTATCTTATCCAAAGAATTAAGAATATTCTTATTATGATCATGCATTAAAACTATATAGATTTAAAATTCATTGAATTTAGTTAGACAAGAAAATATAGTATCCTGTCATTGTTTATATGACAATTTGCTACTATAATCTTCTTAAAGATTATTCTGATAACAAGGAAGATCTTTATATTCATTCCTTTAAGTTTATATAAGAAAAAATTTTATCAATAATAACTATTTTTCCATTATTTGTCAATTTCAAATTTTTAGAATAGTTATATAAAATTATCCTAATATTGCTATATTGTTAAAATTCATTAAATATAATCCCGTATACTGATTTGAAATATATAAATATATATGATTTAACTTTATAATACTAAAAATATTTATTCTAAATTTTAATTAAATCTGATAATTTTTATAAATTATTTCATATTCCCTTATTATTACAATTTAGTAACAATTATATCTGAAGTCATCAGTAAATATCAGTACCCAAACTTAATCAATACATGTATCACTATAACGGCCAAATATGCATACAATAATGGAATAAGCGAATTAATTGAATATTACATAAACGTGTAAAAATCATTGTTACATCATTAATTCGAATAGGTATTCAAATAAATATTACTTTTGAATAAATAAACCTTGCATTCTGTACAAATTCCACACCCCCCACCACCACGTTTCGGATAAATTCAAGTGCTAGTAGATATATGAATAATCAACATGCCTATTTTATGTACTATACATGGTTTCGTCATTGGTATTTATAGCATCATATCTATACAGCTGAATTACTAATCAATATACCTATACCTACCAAAAATATCAAAAAATAAACTTCATAATCATTCTTGTTTATGACTTAAAGGGGTAAAATCTAAATATTTATAATTTTATTAAAAATTAATAAAATCATTTAAACTATAAGTGAAAATAAAGGGAAAATAATACTCAAAAAATTTTCATAATAAAGTTATTCAACTTTTCTTCATCATTATTTATTTAATATTAATTTTAAAATTAGTATTTTAATTAATTTAATATTATATTAAATTCATAATAATATTAAATTTATTTCATTTTATTATTTTAATTTTTATTTTATAATATTATTTAAATATAACAATAAAATTGTCATACTCAATTTTTGAATCATGCACTAAATATTAGAAATTATTATTTGAATTATTAATTACATATATCAATGCATATTTACACTATATAAGTTGAATTTTTTAATTTTGAAAATAGAATAAAAATATATTAATTTATATAATTATTTAACAAATTAATATTATTAGATAAAACTAAAGTTATTTATACTTTATTCACTTATTTTATATTATGAATTACTATAAAATATTTGAAATAATTCTAAGTATATTATTTAACACTGAACAATTTATATATTTTACTAAAATTAATTTTTCAATCTATTCAAAAAATGGTCTTTCATTAAATCATAAATTAATAAAAAGATCACTTTGAATTGATTCATTTATCAAAATACCATTCTTTTAAAGACAAAAAATAAATCAAAGATTAGTTACTAGTATAATATAATATAATATAATATAATAATATCAATATAAATATATCATAGTAATTCACAATATTTAACTTAATAATTTGACATTTATTATATATACTTTAATAAACCAATCTATCACATTGAATTTTAATAATTGATTAATAAAGTATTATTAATTTCTGGCAATACTGGCTCAATTGGAAAATTGGAGTTAATAAGAAAATTTGGATTGATATTTGTACTTTATTAAATTAATTAAGAAATATATATGAAATTGGTGAATTATTTTAATAGAAATTATCAGTGTTCTAGTTACAACCTCCATATGAACTTACCAAACTTCAATATGTAACAATTTTTAATTAAATTAAAAATCCGCAATTAGCGGGATTTAATAAACTTGAAACAAAAATTAATATTGAAAAAATAATTATAAAAATATAAATAAAACTGTAAAATATGAAAAAAAATTGATAAAAATGGTTGGTAAGTAATAATTAATTGACATATTGAGGTAGAATTTGATTATCAAATATTTTAATTAGTTCAATCAATAAATACTAATCATTCCCAGATTAAACAATCAAGTTTAAAAAAATAAGTTTGGCAAAGTTTAAAATTTGTATAACATGAATTGAATGTATTAGGTTAGTAAATAAACATTTCTGTCAAATTTATATTTAAAATTTTTAATTATTATTCAATTCGGAAGAGAGAATTAAACAGTAATAATATATATACATATAGTTTATGTGATAAGAAATAAACTTAATAAATATTCTTTTATTTATAATATCCTAATAGACTGACATCATAAAGCAAAAATTCAAATCTGAAATGAAATTTTTGAATCTGAGCATTTAATCTGAAATACACTAGTATTTATTACAATATTACTGGCAATGAAATTTTAGTATCTAATCATATGTTAATAATTATTAGATTCTATTTGAAATCATTTTTTGGTTAGAAATTGTATAATAAAAATAGTACATAATATAATATTAATAATTAAAACTAGAAATTAATATTAAAGTAATATACTTTAACTATTTTTGTTTAATAATGAAAAATAAAATTTATATTTGACTCGAATTGGTATAATGTTGAAAATTTTGGAGGTGATCATAGCTATTGTGAACAAACACTTTAACCTTATGATACTTGTTCAAATTTGATTAGTATGTATTTAGATCTAGAATCAGTATTATTTTTCATAAAAAAGGTGATGGTGGATGTGATTTTGCTACAATATTATTGCTGGTTTCAGTAAGCCAAACTCAAGACAATTCTTATAGGTAAGTTGTTTCATTGAATTATTAGATATCATGTGAATCAATATAAATATTAATTTGGTTGCTCAAGTGGATTTAATATTGAAAATTTCCGTATTTATACAATATCCGTAAAAAATTTGAAATCTGCATGATTTTTTTCAATAATTTGATGACTTGAAAACTTGAATAATTTGATTAGTAATTTCTGAAGTGAATATATTTTTGCCCATTTTGAAAATTATTTTTTGAATTAAAATAATAATTTCAACGTAGGTATATTGATTAATCTATCCTAAGGGGGTATAGATCTACGCTTATTAAAAATAATTTATATTTTGAAAATAATACCCTATAATTGAATATTAAATCATAAATTTTGTACATTTATAATAGAATAATTATTAAATTAGAACAAAATAAACTTAAATATAGCATTAATATCATTAATACGCTGAAATTATTTTATTTAAAATCAAAGTAGCAAATTTAGAAATTGCACTTTTATTGTCTCAAAATGGTTATTTTATAATTACTAATTGAAACCAATCTCCATGTTTAAAATTGGCTCTGAATCATTAAGATATCCATGATTAAAATCTAGTTGAGTTAAATTTTTTAAACTGCATGAAACCTGACTCAAAAAGTGGTGAATATAAATATAGCTCAGAATAACAAATTTAGTTGGAACTTTATTTAATTTTTTTTATTCCAACTAGTATTCTTCCTTTTTTCAATTAGCAACTATTAAGTAGATTTTTCATGGAACAAATAATATGCTATTAAATAATTCTTCAATTAACCAAACATCTCCTGAGAGTGGGGTATCTTGTGATAACTGCCGAAGACGTAAAGTCAAGTGTGGAAGACAGCTACCAAAATGCAATTGGTGCTTCAAGTCGGATGTACCTTGTAATTACCCTAAGGGGAACCATCGAAGACATAGCGAAAAATTATTCGAAAATATGGGCAAAATTGAATTTAATCAGGTTAGTCAAACAAGAAAAAGTAAAGGAAATCAATTAGTTAGTGGGAAAAACTTATCTATACTAAAAATGGTTGGAAGTACTGCGGATGGATTCAACTACATTTTCAAAATTCAACCACCTTTATCAATGAAAAATATTCCTGTTGAAACTATTGTCATAAATCAACCACCTACAGCAAATCAAGGAATTCGATTCCAGCCACATCTAACGTTCATGCTCCTAGGTCAGATTGTTGATCAAAACGCCAATATAGGTGATGAGATTGGATGGTTCCTTGACAATATCAAGCTAGGTATATTCGGAGGATTAACCAAAGCCCACATTAAACTCGACAACTTATGGATCAGAGAATTATACAGTTCAACATTTCGAGATCAAGCATTTTATAATTATTTCAAATACTTTCACCCCTGGATCACATTTTTCAGTAAACAATTATTCTACGAGCGCCTAGAGCTTATCGATCCCACACTGATATCAGTCATTCTTTTCGTTGGATATCAATATACAAACAACTCACATAAAGAATTACTCAAATATCTGGAGCATCAAGCGAAAGTTCAACTGAAGAGAAATTTTTTAAAGGCTACGAAATCGAATTGTCAAGCTCTTTTCATATTCTCTTACTCGATGCTACTTAGAGGATTAGCTAAGCAATCGCTACCCTATTTCAATCACGCATGCCGTATCTCAAGTATCCTCGGAATCCATTTAGATATTCCCGGTTTAAGTAATATTAATCAGCATGAGAGGCGATGTATCCGAAGCATGGCTCTATGCCAAGACCAGCACCTCACAAGTATTCTAAATATACCACCATATTATAGCTTTATGGTACCCATAGTATCCGTATTGGAACCGGAATTTCAAATTATAAATGGAGTTTACGATGAGTTTGAAATATTAGAAGCGGAGTGTATATGCTTAAATCGATGGTTATACGATCGTTATTGGATGCCCACAACCAATTTGATGGCGCAACTATTTCTAAAATCTGAACTTAACAACCACCAATTAACTTCGAATCAACTGAAATCCAACTGTGATTGGATCAGGAATATGTATGATCATTGTTTAATCAAAAGTTGTGAAATGTTTTTAAAGTTAACAGGTCGATACTATTACTTCCATGACTATGTAACTATTATCCAAAAGTACGTATGGTCATTGACATGTCTTTACCACCAGTGGATTATCCTCATCCATTCTCAATTACCGCCAGAATTCGATCCAATTACTAATGAAGTGGATTTTTACACCTCTAGATCTATTAAAGCTGTGAAGAGTATTTTTGAAATCGTCCAATGCAACCCAATCAGTACATTATACATGTACTATCATTATTTATCAGCCATTTCATTCTTTTATTTGAGACTTTATTTAAATTCACATGAGAATAAGATATTTCAAAAGGAAATACTTAAAGAATTAAATAATGTATATGATTTATTTATAAAGTATAAAAAGGATTATTCTTTTTCTAATGATACTTTAGACGCTTTGAATGAAATGTTAAAAGTGTTAAAAATTAAATTTTAATATGTATTGAAATAATAAATAGTTTTAATTATGTGTTTTTTTCTAATTTTATTATTAATAATAATTTATTAATTTGGATATTTTAAATAATGTAACAAAGATAAATATTTACATTATTAATGTATAAGGAATTCCGAATATCAAAATGCATATTATCTTTATTCATAAAAGATTTTATCTTTAATCACATGAGAATACTTAATAGTTTCAAAATATTGGTGAATTATATGCATTTTACAAATTATTATTAGTTAAAGTATGAGGTAATACTGCTATATAAATAAATTAATTTTTAGTAAAATAAGATATAAAATTGATTACTAATATTCTAACTTTTCTTACTTGGAAATAATCAATATTTATTAATTCTACTTTGAGTTGATAATACTCACAATTTAAATTAAATTTATTTGAAAAACAAATTGGTATTAATACTAGGTTATGTAAAATGACTCATTATTGATAAGAAAAGTAGTATTATAGTTATAATGTTTATATAGTTCTAGTTATCTGTATATGTAATAAATTATTATTTACTTCCATAGAGCATTACATAAGATTTAATTTTTAAAATTTAGGGAATTAATATTGAAATTAAATAAATGAATTTAAATTTTTTTATAATATTCCTTTATTAAAAATTATTTAAAAAAAATTTGATTTTAATAATAATCATAAAATATTCAATATTTTAATAAATTTTAATCAAAGATAGTTTATTGAGTTATTTTAATAGTATGCAAATGATAATATTTTATAATTTTAAAATATAAAAAACTATTTTTATTAATTAATTATTATTATCTTTTAAGTTAATTTTAAATTTATAATTTGCTTAATTATGATATAATTTGAGCCATTATACAGGGTATTATAATTTTAATGTCGATAAAGTTTCCGAGTGTTAGATTAATATATACGATTATATTTTTATATGTATCATAGTTTAAACATAATAATGTTACCAGTTTCAATTACTTTATTAAGCGATATTTTTAAAGATCTTATATGGTATTAAAACTAATTGATTTCTAGAATATAAAATTTACTTATAGTCGATTGAAAACTAATATTTAATAATAAATATTAGTTTTTTTTGTATAGAATCACAATTATTAGAATTTCAATAGTTGAAATAATAATTGTCCGAAAATTTCCTAATAAATTCCCCATTAATTTTTAATGTTATAGCCGTGATGCTGATTATTGCAGGAAACTTTAAGTTCAACAATTATTGAGGTTATTATTCTTCATTTTGGATTAAAAATGCGGGTCAAATTTCAAAATATTCTCACCCAAATTATCAATATATATTATGTATGAAAAATGAGGATGGTTATTATTTTACCTTTGATTAGAACAACTCTGATTGGTATGATTAATATAATTTAATACAATAGCATACTAGCTTTATCAGTTTATAATTTATATAATTTAAAATGATTCCAACTAATATAAAAAATATCCTTAGTATTGATATTCTCAAAAATAAGATTTTTATACCCAACAATAACTTGGTATAGCTTGATTGATTATAAAGTATGAAATGTTTGAATGAATATATATAATATAGAAAGTTTATAGAATTAAACTATTATATTTAAACTATAATATTTGAATATCCAATTTGATATATTAACATCAAAATTATGATATAAATATTGTTTTTATAATCTTTCTTAGCTCATAAATTTCAGTCAGTAATATTAAAACAATTATGATAATTAATTACAGACATTCTAATATTATAAGATATAAAGATTTATATTTGACAAATTTGAACATAATCATATTAATAGATAAAAATACTTTTGTACTATATCTCAATTTTAATAACAAAAAATTGATAGAAATTACTATTTGTATTTTTCATTGTATTTTTCATTATATTTTACATACTATAATTTAGTCTCACCAAACAGGACAAATTAATTAATTTTGTTTAAGTAATTTTTAAAGGATCTAATTTTTATTATTGATGATTATTGATTGTTACTTGGATTTCAATTCTTTTCATTGAAATATTTCAATAATCAATAATAAGCTATGTTGCTTTTTATATCTCTAATAGCCAATTGAGAAATTAAGTTATCACTTTAATATATCATTTAGTCTGTTCAATTATGATGCATAGACAGCCAAAATCAAATAATACATATATGAAATCTCATCACCTCAACAGAATGGAATATCCTGCTAGACATGCCGCAGGAGAAAGCTACCATTTGAAAAGCAGTTACCAAAATGCAACTGGAGCTCCAAAGCGAGTATATTTTGCATTTATTCCATATTCAGTCGTAAGAGACAAACTCGTCAAAAATTGAATAATATAGGGAATATATGGTTTAATAAGGGAGATCACTGCCGTAAACTTTCAGAAAATAATATTGCAAGGAAGAATTATGAATCTCTACTTGAAACGATATTCAGTACTTCAGACGAATGTAAGTTAACTTTTTAATGTTTTACCCAGCTTATCATATAATAAATAAATGAATTCTTCACTGAATATTAAATTACTAGCAATCATCGACAAATTCGATTTTAGCCATCTTTTAATTCTGATGCTAATGGGACAAATTACGGAAAATAATCCTATGATAAACAACGAAATGGGATGATGCCTCAATAAAATTAATTTGGAACTTATTCGAAGATTAGTTATTGCTTATATTAAGCTCAACATTGTATTTATCAAGGAATTTTACAATCCAAAGTTTAAATATCTGGCACCTTATAATTATTTTAAATATTTTCACCCTTGGATCATATATTTCAATAAACAGCTACTTTACGAAAATATAGACTATATTGAACCTTTATTGACGTCAGTCATTTTATTTGTAGGTTATTCTTACATCAGTTATATGTATAAAGAACTGTTAAAGTATTTGAAATACATTGCAAAAATTCAATTAAGACAAAATAATTTCAATGTCTCTAAAACTAATTATCAAGCTTTTTTATCTTTTTATCTTTTTATACCCAATGCTATTTCGAGGACTGACTAAGCAATCATTGCCTTATTACAATTAAGCATGTCCATTACTCTCTCTACTTGGGATCCATTTGGATATTCGTGTCCTACGAGATATTGGCCAACATGACAGGAGATGTATTTAAAACATAGCAATTTTTCAAGGTTTGCATCATACTAGTAATTTAAGCTTACCACCTTATTATACTACTGTGATCCCTATAAATCAAATTTGGAGGCAGAATATATATATGCTTAGCTCGATGGTTGTATGAACAATATTGGATACCAATCACAAATATAATGTGTAAATTCTATTTAAAATATGATTTGTGAAGCAATCAACTCACATCCGAACTGCTAAGGACTAAGCGTAATGACTTGGGAAAATTCAACGGTTACTATTTGATTCAATCCTTTGACCAATTTTTTTTATTGACTAGTCGTTATCCATCTCAAGATCATTTGACAATCATTCAAAAGTATGTATAGTCATTAATTTGTATATATCACCAGTGGATTCTCCTGATTCATTGGCGACAGTCGCCATGCTTCTATCCCGGTTCCAACAAGGTAGAGAGTCTCACTTGTAGATCTGTAGCTGTAAAAAGTATATTCAAAATAGTACAATGCAGCCCTATCATTACTCTCACTATTTATTACCAATGTCAACCTGAAATATCATTTTTCTACCTGAGACTCTGTATAAATACTACTTAAAACAAAATCTTTCAAAATGAAATACTGCGAGAATTGAGTGAAATATTTAAATTTTTTTAAATTTAAGCAAGAACATTCCGTTACAAATGATACTTTCAACGCTTTGAAAGATGATAAAGATATTGAAATAAGAACTAAATGTTGATTATTAGAGTTTTTTTTATTATAATAAATTTTATTTAATTTCATTAGTGCTTTTATTAGTAGATGCTATATTATTTTACTATATTTTTCAACTTTAATTATATTACATTGATAGGAAATTTGATCTAACTTTTATTTCAAAATATAAAGTTCAATCAATACTTATTTATTTTCTTAATGATATTGGTTAGTAAATTCAAGTTAGTTTTCAATAGAATGGTTATCATAAAAATTTAATATATTAAAAATATAAAATAATATTAAATAATAAATTATTTTTTAATTTTGTCTTAATCATATAGTGTTTTTTTTTCTTGGACAATAAAATTAAATAAATCATAATAAATTACCTTTATATTTCATCAATTATTTTTTTTATTTAATTCTCAAATGGTTGTTTATAAAATTGAAACAAATAAATATAAAATTATTGAAACAGGATATTAAAATTAAAAAATTAACTAGAATAATTATACAAATGATAAATATTACCAAATGATCATTAAAAGATATACAGCTAATTTATAAACTAATAATTAACATATTGTGGTTATACCAACTGCTAGTAGAATGTTGATAATATGAAAGAGAGCGGCTTGCTCCTGGTCTATTTGTTAGTTTGAGTTAAGATATTTTATTAGGATTTAATGGGCTTCAAAGAAGGCTGGAGGTGATAATAAAAATGTTTTCCAACAATGGTTCTGTTATGTATCATACTTAAGTAGTAGGCAGTGTAAAGAAAAGTATTAGGTCTTCAGAAAAATGAGGTCTTGAAATGGCGTGACAGGTATTTCGGAGCTAAATCTTCATGAGGTAATAAATTGCGAGATGAAGTTGGTCGCCCATAGTGTTACCCGAGTCACTACAATTTATTTAAGTAAACTTTGCTAAAATTCAATATATTTCATAACATTGATATCTAATTTGATTATATTTAATATTGATTCAATCCCATAAATTTAGTGAAAATCTTATTTTTTTAAAATCAAAATATTAATTGAAATTTAACAGTCAACAAAATAAAAAATTGTAATTAAACATGAGAAGAAGAGTTGGTGTTGCAGGATTACAAAATCAACATAAAACAAGAGTAATTGAATATAATATTTCCAACATATTTTTTGTATTTATTTTTCCATATTAGGAGTTATACAAAGAAAAAGGGAGTGAAATTGCTAAAATACAATTGGAAGAAGTAAATAAAATTTAATTTCATGTGACAGTTTATTAATATCTTATAATATATAGTTGAATAAACAATTTCAACAATTTCAAACCAATTTAGAACAATTTTCTAAGGTATATCAAAAGGAGTTGAAAAAGAATCCCGAATTTAGAGATTATTTTCATAAACTATGTTCAAAAATTGGGGTTGATACTTTAGCTTGTAATTCTGTATTGATTATTTTATATAATATTATTTATTAACTTTTTAAAAATGCTATTAGCTAGTAATGGTTTCTGGTCCAAATTATTGGGAGAAGGAGATTATTATTACGAATTAGCAATTCAACTTATTGAAATTTGTATTAATACCAGAGAATTAAACGGGGGTTTAATTCAACTTAACAGTTTACATAATCAATTACAGTTAAAAAGAAGTAAATATGATCAATTGGTAACAAAGTAAATGAATAGATATCAAATTAAATTTATTTTGATATTAATCAATTTTGATTAATAGGGAAGATATTATCAAATCTTTAAAAACTTTAAAACCATTAGGAGGAAGTTATCAATTACTGACAATTGGTAAAGAAGATTTTATTCAAAGTATTCCGAGGGAGCTAAATAGAGATCAAACTGAAGCGATTAGTTTATCTCAAGTAGCATTTATAATTCTTTCAGTGCTTACTTTTATTCATCATTTTTTATTATTTAGGAATTGAAATTTGTTACAAAAAATTCTTTAATGGAAAGATTTGAATGGTCTGAAGAGAGAACAAATCAATTACTAGTAAGTTATTTTTTGTTATATATTTTATAATTATATTAATAATATTAATTAATTAGGACTTTTTAATTGCTGAAGGTCTATTCTGGTTAGATGACCAGGTTGAACCTAATCAATATTGGTTAGCTACAGGCTTTACAGATTAATAAAGTTTTAAACTTTAATTGGTTTTCTATTATTACATTTATATTCATTAATTTGTTTATACATGTCTATTACCCTAATGTTATGATATTATATAACATTAATTGATGGTATATTGTATAAAAAATAAAATATTTAAAATTAATTATACAGATAAAAATCATATAATTATGGTATCTTTAATGAATAAAACCGGTTAAATATTAATCCAAATCATAATAATTTATTTCTTAATGTAAAGCATTGTAAATGCTTGAAAAGAAAGCAAATCGATGGGATTTGTCATCTCCGCTTTGACTATGGGCTTTAGCATCGGTTGGCTCAATAGAAGTTTGAGTATTGAAATAGGATCTCAAATATTTTCCATACTCACTTCTATGACCTTGGAAAGCTTCATTCAATTTGTTTACCTCCTCATCAATATAAGGAGCCAAGTTGTTCCATTGTTGAGTGGTCATAGTTTTTGCTCTATCGAGCACATCGCCACTCCATAACAAAATAATTTTCTTTTGTTTCGAATCAAGCTTGTTGAATTCAGTCATAATAGTATTCAAGTCAATAGCTGTCTTGGCCAACTTATCAGCCAGTTTATCAACCAATTGTCTGAATTCTTCTTCTGGTGCGTTTCCTAGTTGTTTGAATAATTGCTGTAAATTATCATATGGGATATTAAACTTTGGAGTCACATCTGTAGATTTGTCTGTTTTTATAGGAGTGCTCGACTGATTGCTATTGGCAGGATTACCAGGTTGGGCAGGTTGACTATTGTTGGAACCAGGCTGATTTACTTGAACAAGTTGACCATCATTGGGATTAGGTTGGCCAAGTTGAGCAGGTTGAACGCTATTGGAACCAGGCTGGCCAGACTGACTAGGTTGACCATTATTCGAGCCTGGATTTCCAGGCTGACCAGATTGGCCGGGCTGACCATTATTGGAACCAGGCTGACCAGGTTGACCGGGCTGACCATTATTGGAACCAGGCTGACCAGGTTGACCAGATTGATTACTATAGTTATCTGGGATGTATTGGTAGTAAGCAATTTGATCTGCTGGCATGGAACAAATTGAACTTGTGCTCAACAAAGCTATAACAAAATGGATCAATTTCATAGTAAATAAAATCAATGAATTGATTCGGTTTTGTAAAAAAATTAGAAAAATAAGGATGAAGTAAGAATGATCAGGGTATATAAGCGATTATGATGTGATTAAATCCTTTTAATTAATTTATTATTGAATTACCTGTTAATAATACTAGGGTTAAATTAATTTATATTTTTGAATTCAATTCCATATATTCTTGAAGATTTTAAATTAAGGGTTAAAAAATTTCAAATTTGGATATTATAAAGATTAAAAATGATGATGATTTATCTTCAATTTCCAATCTAATGAGTACGCTAATATTATAATCAATATTTTATAATATCATAACATTTTCAATTGATTCATTAATTTTATAATCTAAGAATGTATATTAGTGAAAATAATTTTTAATAACAAAAAGATTCTGATGAAAGGTAATTAATTGGAAGCTTTTTAGAATAAAAGTTTGTTGATTAAAAATCAGATTCAATTATTAATAAAATTTATCAGAGTACATATTAGAGAGGGTTTAATTATAAAAATTTAATGGTGGATAAATTTCCAGATATTTGCTTCAGACCCATTCAACCATACATCAATGTTTAACTATGATTTTACAACTCAAAGCAGCGACATCGATATATTAATAATTATTATACCAAAATTTATGATCATATTGATTGATACAATTATATTATATGTAGATATGTAGATTTAAATATTGATATTGTGATATTTGTATAACTATTTCAACTATTCATTATTATATCAGTCAAAACATTTTGTAAAAACACAGAATTAGTTCTGTTATTATTCAACCTAAACAAAATGTTATTTATATATCAAAATGATTTTTTTAATATTTCTCTAATAGCCTATTACCTGACTAGACTGAAAAGTAAAATTGCTATAATTTAAAAAATCTAAATGAATTGTTTAATGATAAATAATGATAATATTAAAACAATTCAAGTAATAAATAATGTGGTGATATAATGTATAATGAAAATTTGATTGGAGAATGATTTATAAAAATATGAATAGATAAGAATTAAAATTTTAAATATATTGGAAAAAATTAGTGTCAAAAAGTTTATAGAGTTTTTATTATAAATTTATATTCATAATTGAGCAAATAACCTTCGATAATATGGTAGAGGTGAGTATAGCCGCCTGTCACGCGGGTGACCTGAGTTCAATTCCCAGTCGGAGAGTTTATCAGTTTTTCATCCTTTACAAATATGATATCACTAATTATATAATTTTTCGTTTCAAAATCATTTGATAGTTCATTTACCACCCCATAATACAACATATCTCATATAAAATATATCCAGTTAAAATTACGAACCAAAATAAACCAACGCTGGCCTACTAAAAAACAATGGTATATCAAATTTCCCGATCATTTTCCAAAATTTTTGATGACTGAGGAAATTCCTAACCAAAGGTCAAGTATTTAAATAATATTAATCTCATCATTTGCTAGTTTATTGAATGGATTAATGGATATTTTGAAATTATTAAAGATATGATGATAGTGAAAGAATTTAATTTGATATGCTTGATAATTTGCAGTTTTATAGGCTAAAACATAGATTGTTAGTTATCATTAACCTTTTTTTAGTAACAAGTAATTGAAAGCCACCAATCAATTGATGCAGTAGTCTATTTATATTATAATTCAATCACTTTCTTTAGGATATAAACAGAGTTGGCAACGCTTCCACCAATAAATATTTGGTGATTTAATAGGGCATATTTTTTTACTATCTAAGTCAATTCCCTCTTTGCATTTTCTACATAACCCTTACTTTAATTCTCTAGGTATAAAATATTCCGTATTTTTCTGAGATTTTGTCTTTGGCCTCAAATAGCTTCGATAATCAATTGGGTCAGGATAAAAACATTTATTTTTGGAAGAAACGCCATGAAAGTAATTCATATGATACCTAATAAAAATTAACGATAAATTTGAATAATCATAAATATAAAATACTTACTAATATGAACTAGACTTTAATTTAAAAGTGAGTTCGTTCCCGTTTTGAAAACAGAGTTGACATAATACTTCTTTGTCGCCATTGTGGTATATAATCCAATGAGGAGAATATACATCGCCATATTTAACTTCACCCTTTTTATGACCCTTTTTTGTCACTTGTAGTTCGAATGGAGTAGCACTATTTTCAATATCAATTTCTTTATATTCTCTTCTACCATATTTAAAGTGGCATCCATATAATTTGGGATTTTTGATTTTATCATGATCTTGTAATTTTACGTGGTTACTAATAAAACTATATTCCACCTATAAAATATTAAAAATTTTTCAAATTAATTATTAAATACAGGTTGAACTTGATGATTTTTATTGTTATTTTCAGTATTATTGTGTGTACTACCTTGGTTTGAAAAGGATAATTGCGGATCCTGAATTTCAAGATCTTAAATATCAATGTAGAAAGATTCGTCCAAATTGTCTAAATTATTATCTTTATTTGGATTTAGTTATAAAAAATTTTATATTTATCATATTATTTACATACATAATCAAACCTTGTACATTGGTTCTGATAAGTAATTTTTTGAGATTCTTGGTTGTAAAGTTGATTAAGCTTACATCTTAATAATTCTTCAGTATTGAAAAAAATATGATAGTCGGAATATTTATTTAATTTTTATAACAGGGCAATGTATACAAGTTGTTTCAATGTGAACAGTGTGGGAAAAAGTCCTTGTTTATTTGGCAATGGTTCCCATTTTTATATGTAAAAGTTGGTGAGGGTTCAGAGGTAAAATTAGACAAGATAAGATCAAGTAGATAAAAGAGATAAGATAAGGTAAGCAGATATGATTGACAGTGTCACGATGATGACAAAGTGATCTGATCTATGACACTCCCCTCAGATTGAGGTGTCCTTATTAGGAGACGCTCTAATCTTTGAATGCTTCTCAGCGTAGGCATGATAGGCATTGGTCTTTTTAACGCTATTATAGCGTTCCCAAGTAGCTTCATTTTTAGGGTATCCTTTCCATTGGACGAGGTATAGATCTTGGTTATAATAGCGTCTATGGCCGAGGATTTTATCGACGATGAAAGGATGATCTTGTTGATTACTTTGGGAAGGTGGTTTACGATA
>JNEM01009182.1:0-15338 GCA_000697335.1 Conidiobolus incongruus B7586
ATAAAATAATTTTTTAATTATTCTCCATAAATATTAAATACTTAAATTTATATTTATTTTGGATTTTAAATTTAATAAATTAAATTTAATATTAAAACTCAAAAGGTAAAATTAATGGAAATTTGATATTTTAATAAATATAGAATTTATTAGTATTAATATATTTTACCAACATTTTTATTTAATCAGTTTTTATTAATATATCAAATTAATAAAATATATTCAATAATAACGTTAAATTTTTAAAACCTAAAAATTATCCATTATTGAATTTTAATTTATAAAATTAATTAAACAATATTTGGAAAATATATGTATATTAATATAAATGTTACTAAATTTTTAAATTATTAAAGATTATAAGACTTTTTTTCATTATAATGGTATATAAAAAAAGTGTTAAATAAAAAGAAGGCAAATTAAATCAGCAGCTTGGAAGAATAATTAACAAGGTAACAATGTTGGATAATGCTTGATGTATTTATCCATTGAGTTTAGTTGTTAGATTGTGGACTAAAGTGCTATTGATAAGGTCACAAGATTGACTGGATCACTTTCCCATCGGTGAAAATTTTTCTCCTACCAAAACCCTCCGAAAGCACTGGCTATCTTTAGCACATGATGCTGGATGCTTCGAAAGTTCAGGTTTATATCCAATCTGTATTTCGAGATTGATTGATAATTTAACTTTAAAAATTCTATTTCAAATGTAAGGCATGTTAATAAATATCTATTTGGTATATTCATACTGCTGTAAAGCACTAAATTATTAATAATTAAAATATATTCAATTTAATAAATCAAGACAAGTGATTATTTTAAAAAAGTAATTACAAGTTATCTGAGTTACTGAAATTTAATAATACAGTGATAATTTATAAATTATCAAATGCTCTATTGTGGTAACAAAATTGAAATTAATTAGTATATAGTCTGACTAATTATTTATTACTTTATAATATCAATAAATTTAAATATAAAATCATTTACTTGAGAATATCATTAAATTATTGTACTTAAAACACTTATCAAATACTTTTTATACCTAAGTTTAGTGAGAATTTTAAATATATAAAAATCAATCCAATATATCAATATCAAATTCTTAGTAACCGAATATTTGAAATGATAAAAAAAAATTATATATTGCAGATATGAAATGAGTAATATCATCAACCTTTAATCTGTTTAAAGATTCAAGTTAATTTCTATGTTAAAATTATATCCAAATATCTATTTTATAGGATACAAACCTATTTAGACTTACAATATATTTTTTAATTATCATTTCTACAATACAATGAAATAATGTATATTTTCTAATAATTGTATAGAATAAAACCATAATAAACAATTAAAAGTTTTTAAAAAGTTATTTGAATAGTACAGTGACAAAATTCAATTTAAAAATTTTGAAAATATAATTCATTCCAAAAGTTATAGAATAAATGAATATTTAGAATATAATTTTTATTGGATTAAATAAAATCCTATTATGTAATATCTATAAATAAATAATAACATTATGTTTTATTATGGGCTTTATAATACAAACTAAAAATATCATTATATTATTCTATATAGATATTTTATTAATAACCATTCAATTTACCCTACAATTATTGATTCAATTTTTGAATTATATTTATACAACAATATTGATCAAGTATTTTGGTGAATTTAAGCATATAAATCCCGTTATACAAATTTTGAAATTTTTATATACCATAATAAATTGATATTCGAGTAGTTATAAATATATATAATTACATCATATTATTACTTTATATACCTTTTAAATTAAGAATATTATATTGAATAATGAAACATATTTATGCTATTGATTTATGATTGAGTTGATTAAATATGTTTAAAACCAATCATAAAAATTCGATCATATATATTTCAATTTATAACTTAAATTATTTAAATATCTTTCTAGAAACGAATAATACTAAATGAGATACTTATTAAGATGTGATAGTATTAAAAACAAAAATAATCTGGAAGTATTCAATTGAATAAATTGTATAGAAATTTGTTGATAATATTTCACTCTAAATTGAATTGAATGTTTATTAACTCTATTCAAAATTAATCAATCATATTAATTTGTATTACACTATTCAAAACATTAAATAATTTAAGTTATAGTATTGTGAATATAAAGAACTAAATATAAGTTACATAAAAATTTTACATATACTTAAAATATCATTAGATCTTAATTTTATTTAATAAGAGTATTTACTGAATAGCTACTCATTAATATAAAATGATATCAAATTGTATTTCAAAAATATCAAGATGTAATTAAGATAATTATCATGAGTATTAATATTATTTCTTTTATTATTGTTTACACTTGAATAATTCTATATTTTCTGAACAATAATTCTAACTAAATCCTAATAAAATATTAAATATTAATCAATTAAATAATACATCAAGTCGAAATGATAATATATGTATAAAATAATCTAACATTATATATCAACCATCTCAATATACTATCACATTATTACAAAATGACTCAACTAAACAATGTTATAATAATACTCCTAATAATCAAATTATCAAAAACCATACTTTTGAAACCCTTACAAACTCAATTTATTCAAAAAGGGGCTAAACCACATTAGCCAATAATAATCAAGGAATTAAAATTCACAATAATTATTTATCATTAAATTTGTGTAGGACTAATTGAATCGCATGACCTTAAGAATCAACAAATTTGATTGTAATTGATAAAGTATGAGTCATTTGGATGAGATGTTTAATCATTCTTCGCTATTGCAGGGCAGTAGCTCTCTTTTTCAAAGTATATAAAGAGGGCAAAGGTGCTAAATAATTATTTGAGTTGATATTTTTTTAAAAAACAATTAACAACTTTTTTTTATTAATATTTTAATAAATTAAAATTAATTGCCTTTTGGGATTATTTGTTATATTTTATAATTTATTCAAAATTATCAAATTATACATGCATATATATATAGTTTACTTTATTAATTTATTTCTCAGTTTATTTTATATTTTACTCAACAAAACTTTTAATTTTATAAAAAAATTTTTTAGAAATTTTTTAAAAGTTTTAGTTTCAAAACTATAGAACAATTATTAGTCAGGGTGAATAATTTGGAAAGAGAATAAAATTTGAGAAAAAAAATTGTGTGTGGGGAGGGGGGGAAAGTTCAAAGAAAAAATAATTCAACTCAACAATTGAAATTTTTAAAATTAAATATTTAAATATTTTTTAGTTAAATTTGATTAATTAGAAATTATGACTCATTTTTTATCATATATTTTATATTTGATTTATATTAAATCTAAATTAATATGGGGATTTTTATTGAATCAAATAGCAAGTTATGAAGATTAAAAATATCGCGATTAATATTGTTTGAATATGCAGATAGATAATGTAAAATAAAATGGATAAGTTTATCAATTAAAAAATAAAACAAACAATTAAAAAAGAACACATGGGTTTTTTTAATTTTTTATTATAAAAAATAGAATAAGAAAAAAAAGTAAAGATAAATGTAAACATACTTAAAGTCCAAGACTGAAAAAGCAATGTTAATAAGAATGCTGAGTGTAGAAGAGAGATGAAGGGGGAAGGGAAAATCAATCAAGTAAACCAATAATGTTTGACATACGTTAAATGAATATGTAGCTATAAGATAAGACCAATCTTTGTAGATAAATTAACCAAACCTAATAGTTAGAATATAAAGAGTAGTGGAAAGGGGGGACACACTTTGAGTATAGTCTAGAAAATGAAACGTGGCAAAAACATTGATTGATCCAAATGCTGACTGACAGACAACTGGGATAGCTACTATTCTCTACTTTTGCTGTTGGGTCTTGCTCAACGCGCTCAAAGCTTGATTGAGTTGGTCTTCAAGGCTCTTGAGACGGAGCTGGAGCTCGATTTCCTTGTTGCGAGAGTTACTCTTTTCTGTCTCGAGGATGGCAATCTTGGTCTCGAGTTGGATGTTCTGCTTCTTGAGCTCACTGACTTGTCCTTCCAATTCTTCCATCTTTTGCACTTTGCGTTGGCGGGATCGTCTAGCGGCCATGGTGTTTTGGTGACGCTTCTTGGCAATAGGATCTTCAGGGGGGTAGGGAAGATCAGACGACAAGGTGGAAGCCTTGCGCTTGATAGGACGATGCTCCACAGTGTGGTTAGAAGGTGGAGAAGAGGGCTCACCATGAGAGGAGCTAGGCTCGGGACTACTCACCAAGCGTTGAGGAGATGGAGGGTTGGTAATTGAAAGTGGGCAAGTTGGTTGATGGACAAATGATGGTGTTGGTGAGAGCTTAACAGAAGAAGAAACATGTGGAGTAAATACAGGAGCCAAACCCAAGGTACTGGCAAAAGCAGCAAGTTGATCCTGGTTAGGAGCAGAAGTGCTGTTGTTGTTGATACATTGAGGGTCGAGAGAATGATAAAAGTACTCAGAGGGAGGAGAACTCAAGTCTAAAGTAGATAACTGTGGATAAGCGATCTGATGATAATCGGCAAATGGATACTGTGATTGCATTGTAACAAATTCAAATAAACTCGTTGTGGTAAGCGGTAATAAGTGATAGCTGGAATGGTGGCAAAAATAATGTAAAAAGCGCGCGCGGTGGTAATGGTAATAATTAAACTCTTTCTTATGTATTCAATATCTTTCATTCGGTAAGGTCAAACTTTGATTAGGTCAATAGCACCCTTCCCCCTTCCTACACTCGGCAGGTCGGGGGTCAGGGCTACGCCTTCAAGTCCAACCTAAAATTGACTTTCTTCGAGAAAATATAAACTTAACAGGCCATGAGGGGCAAACTAAACAAAACCACCAACGGGTTGAACAATGTTCAAAATCCAGAAACCTGAACTATTTATACTGAAAATTTTTTAATGGGTGTGTAGAATTAGATATCAATAGATCAATTAATGTATCACAAATTTGAGGGGGGAGGATGGGTTAAAGCGTCAGGTCATGGGGAATGTAAATACCCTTTTTACATTTTATAACTTCATCCACACACAAATATTATTATCTTCATTATCCATTGGTTATTAAGTATAAAATTCTTATGACGTTTTTTTACTACCCTCCAATTTCCTTTAAAGAAGAAGAATTATGATAAATAAGGCAATAATGACAAGACGATAGTCTTAATTAGAAAATAGCTGATTTGAGAAAAACTTGTGTTATTAAAGTGGTCAATTTAATGAGAAAACAGTATTGATGAATATCTCAACTCCATATTATCTATTAAAAGCAATTTTCACCATGACTACTATTTGGTCTCAAATGCTATATTAAGCTTATCAATTAATTTCTTTATTAAATAAGGATAGTGGATTAATATATTTATAATTATTATTTAAATATATGAATCTTAAAATTTCAGGAGTTTATTAAGAATTTGATAAAATATTTAGTGAATGCTGATCTTTATCAATTCAATCACTTGAAATTTAAACGCATTATTATTAACTGATTCAATCGATAAAACTTATCACCTCCCCCATCAACAAATTTAATTAGCATTAATAGCTGCTTTAATTGATCAGAAACTACGATTATATTAGTGGATTTCTTTTGTCTGGATGACAACCCACATACACTATGATACTTAATTGATTTGATGTTGATAGCCGATATAGAGGATCTAATGATCAATTGGGCAAAAATCAGTTGTGGATAGGAGCGTGTATCCGATGCACCTGATTCAATTGGCGCAATCATTCGTAACATCAAGCGTAAACCCTGACCAAGGACCCTGTCAAGCTCATTGATTCTAGAAAAACCGAGGTTATTAGTAATCTAACTCCTAACAACACGTTAAAGAATTAATAGATACAATCTAACATTAAAACACTTGATAATTAATTAAATTTTAATAATCGTATTATAAAATAATTATCAATTTTACCATAAATTAAAAATATATAAAATAAAAAATTGATAAGTATCTTGAATATTCATTTTAAAATTAATTAATCGTACGTTCTATCTAAATATTCTCAACATTCATAATCAAAAAAAATAAACCTTACAGTTAAATTAATTCGTAATAGATACATATGACTTCAGTGAGTCAAGTGCGACGGGAATATGGTCAAAAATTCCAATTGCTTTGCAAATAAATTTACTAGAATTAAACTGGTCATACCCTTTTTAAAATTAGTCATGTGTTCATACAGAGAACAGGTAATGAGACTAAGGCAGTTATCACATTTAGCCATTTAATAAATTTTAAAAATAGTACCTGATCCAACTCTTTATTAAATTAATTTCTTTTCAATATATACAACTAAACGTAATTCAATCAATTTTAAAATATATTTATAGTTTAGTTAGATGATATGATTTCTAATATTTAATGAGTATTCCTATCCACTTTAAGTTTTCTAGACCCTCTTAACTGTTTAATTTCACATCATTTCAAGTCAACTTTGGAAAATCATTTATCCTATTGAATTCAATTTATTTCTAGTATTGTCAGTATTTATTAAAAATATAGAAAGATTTATAGTATAAAATTAAAAATTTTACTAATAATTCTAAGTAATAGTCCTAAAATATTATATTACTTTGTGTAATTATAGTATTTAAAGAATAATTATACTATTTCTGTTTTTAGATATAATGCAAGTTATAAGGTTGAATTCCTAATTTGATCATTATATTCAAACATTTCTATAATTTCTATAAGAATCCAATTTAATGGTTACTTGTTTAATTAATATTTGTTAGAATATTGCATATTGGTTAAATTATTTAGTTATTTTTTTAATTAATGTTAATTATTATGTTATTTTAAATTTATTAAGATTATTTAAAAATTGTCAAATAATTAATAGTTTTTTATTATTATTAGATTTAGTTATTTTTTTCATCAAAGTTCCCCTAAAACAATCAAATTTTTTAAGACTTGAGGCATAATAAACCATTAACATTCTCTTTATATCAATTCAAAACTAAACTCTGTAATTGTAAGGTAAAAATTCTCGCATAAATCGGTTGAAATACTTTTTAAGGTAATATAATTTTATAATTGTTGGGGTAATTGTTTCAGCTAGTTGAAAAGAGGTCTCAATTTGGTAATTTTATCGCATTAATTATATTATTTAATTTTAATCAGATTTTTTCTCAAGTTTTGATGATAGACTTTTTGTATTATTAAAGGTACAAGTCAAAAAATATTTCAAAACGAAGCTATTGATATAAATGATAATAAATCAGTATAAATCTCTTAGTTTGAACAACAATTAATGATATATTATACTTTATAATCAAAAACCAATCGACCACCTCATAAAATAATTCCAAATTCTAGAAAAATTGATCAGCATTCTGGATAATTCAAACCAATTAACTTTGTAGGACTCTAATTATAATTTAAATGTTTCTATTTAGTTAATAACTATTAATATTAGTTTTAACTGTATGCTTATTTTTCAAATTTCTATTTTTCTTTTAATTTGTCTTTGTGAAATTGAATTTAATGATAATTTTTAATAATGGTAACAGTCACAGGTAATTACCTAAATTGTTTAATAATTGGTTATCTTTCCAAGTGATAATATATATTTTTTAATGTTGAAATCATATCATCAGTTATAAGAATTCAATTATTAATTAATTAACGATTATAAAAGAACAATAAAATATAATTCAAATTATAAATCATGTCACATCTATTATTAAGAATATTAAAGTTTATTCTAGATATTTTGAGAACTGTGATAATTGATTGATAAAATGAAAGTCAAACTATATTATAATTGAGTGAATAATATATGGTTTGTTTATAATTTGTACAATTTTTATAGTTTTTAGTGAAAAACTTTGAATTGAATATAAGGTAAAGTATTCAAAATATGAATTATTAAATCAATTGTTTTCTTGATATAATGTAAACTCGAGTGAGCTATATCAATTTAATTCAAAATATTATTCATCTCACAATTTGATAATATTGGATTAAATTTAAATGATGAATATAAAAAATATATAATAAAATTCACACTCAACGTATATTTTAACTATATTTTATAGTAAAAATTTAGATCATTATTTACATATTTAAGTTCATTAATTAATCAAATATAAACTATTCAACAACCTACATCAAATTTTTATTATTTTATCTCTTGAGTTGATTTAATATATTTTATAGTATATTAAACAGAATTATCAACATATTCCAATCCTAAAAATATAATATTAAATAACTTAAAATATTTAAATGTAATGAATGAAATTTTAATAAGCATAATTCAAGTACGATATTATATTCAATATATTTTTGAAACTCTTTAAATAAAATTATAGTAATATTAATTTAAAATTTTAATCAAATAATAAATGAATTTATTAATATTGTTAAATTTATAAAATGAATATATTACTTAGTATTTGAAATATTGTTTTAATATTAAATACTATAAAATATTTGATAAAAATAAGTTAATACAAATTATTTAATAATAATCATCAATCAATATTATTCTACTAATTAATAATTTTCAGATATATTAATATACTAACAATATATAATATAATATAGTATCAAATTATACTTATCTCAATGGATATGCAATATTACCAAGAAATTTATTTGAATGATATACTTATAATACCAAGCATTATAGAAACTATATTGAAAATTATCTATATATTTCAATTACAACCTACTCTTCAATGTTTATTAATTGACCTGAATAAACTTAAATATTATTATTAATAATTTAGTGCTTTACAGCAGTATGAATATACCAAATAGATATTTATTAACATGCCTTACATTTGAAATAGAATTTTTAAAGTTAAATTATCAATCAATCTCGAAATACAGATTGGATATAAACCTGAACTTTCGAAGCATCCAGCATCATGTGCTAAAGATAGCCAGTGCTTTCGGAGGGTTTTGGTAGGAGAAAAATTTTCACCGATGGGAAAGTGATCCAGTCAATCTTGTGACCTTATCAATAGCACTTTAGTCCACAATCTAACAACTAAACTCAATGGATAAATACATCAAGCATTATCCAACATTGTTACCTTGTTAATTATTCTTCCAAGCTGCTGATTTAATTTGCCTTCTTTTTATTGAATTCGACTGTTTTTTAATCGCCCCAAAGTTTGGTAAGTTGGATGAGATATATAGATTAATTGCCGAGCTTTATCAAGATTAGGTTTAACATTCAAAAATTTGAATAAATTAATTATAATATAATTTAATTTAATTATAATTTTATATTAGGATTAAAATAATAATTCAGTCTGATTGAAATAATTATCTTGTACTTAAGTTTGATTCAAGATAGAAGTTAATAGTGTGAATATTTTGCTTTTATCATATCATATTATTTTAACTTTTAGATATTAAACTATATTATGTTTAAAATTAATATATTTATATTGTTAATATATTATATATATAATATCTAACTTGATATTTTATTGTAAATCATTTATATATATTAATAATTTATATTATTGGCAAAAAGCTAAAAATCTGTTCAAGATATATTAATAACATAATTTCTTTATTTATTATATTATCCAAATTTCTTTATAAATATTAAAGTAATATAAAAATATATTTTTAAAAATTTTGATTTTAATATTATTATTGTTAAATTATAATAACAAATTAAAATATATTAATCGTATAACTTTTTTTTATCATTAATACTTAATATATATTAATTTATATTTTTAAAAATGTCATGAAAGTTTTTAAATTAACATTGTATTAATCAATGTTTACAAGATGATAATATATATATTATATTTATTAAGGCCAAAAATTAGTGAGTGTAATTTAAATTTTAATAACGAATGTTAAAATATAAAATTCAACTTTTAAATATTAACAATAATTTATTTATATAAAAATATTTTTAGTAATAGTTATTAATTATGATTAATTTATAATTATTTAAATTATTATAATTATTCAATTAATTTTACCTATTATATAATTAGTTAATTAATTAATTAATTAAATTTTATAATTATGATAATTTTTATTTTTCAGCAATTTTCAAAATTTTTATAAAATATTTATGAAATAAATTATAATTTAAGAAAATATAGAAAAATATCAAAATAAAAAATATGATTATTTTAATATAAATATGAATTTTGAAAAAAAATTATCTTAATTGAAAATAAATAAAAAGATAGAGATTTTAATTTCAAATCCATATAACTTATATCTATATTTTATAATCAATTGTTTAAAAATACTCTTTGACATAATATTAAACAAATTTTTAGTTAATTTTTTGTAATTATATAATGATTGAAATTAAGTATTATCATTATTTGAATGTGATAATATATTGAAGATAATTACATTTGTAAGAATAGAGTAAATAACTGGATGTAATGTTAAATTTTATATTGAAATTTGGAATTTAGAAAATATTGTTAATGAGAAAGATGAATAAAGGTTCGATGAATATAATTATTAGGTTTAAATAATAAAAATTAATAAAATTTACAATCCAATCATTTTTAATTATTGTTGAAATAGTTAATTAATTTTATGATTAAGTTAAATTGGAATGTAAGCTCCGCTGGTGTAATGGTTAGCACTCAGGACTTTGAATCCTGCGATCTGAGTTCGATTCTCAGGCAGAGCTGTTAGGATTTTTTTAATTAGTTTCAAATAATAAAATTCTCTCAGATTCGTTCATTTGTATATTAATCAATTTCATATTTTTTCTATTTATTAATATATTAAATTATTACATCGATTTTAAAATTACTCATATATTATTTTAATATACTAGACTAATAAATCACTTATTATATTTAAACTTTTATATTCAGGATTATTTACATTAATTTAACATCTCATCTTCTTTTCCTATTCAAAATAAAATTCTAAATAAATTAAAATTCCCACAATTTATCAATCTCAAAATTAAATTAGAAATATCTTTACAATATTATCTCATCATTCGATAAGAGTATCTAATACAATATTATTAACTCTCACCACAATTATAAAATTAATTATTAAGAAAAAAAAATAATAATTAATATATTTTTTTGTTTATATTTTAAATTTGTTTGTTTATAATAAATAGAATAGAATAGAATTTGTTAAATTATGGATTTAGTAAATGAAGCATCCATTTTACAATTAAGTAGTATTCTCAAACACTTGACAAGTATTGACAATCTATGCCGTGAAGATGCCGAAAAGAGATTGAACCAACTTAGGAAGGAAAATCCTGATGCTTTCCTTGCTAATTTAGTTGCTATTTGTTCTCATGGGGATACCGTATCAGTAAGTTAATTGGATTGATTATAAGATGAAAATTGACAAATTGGGATTTAGGTAAGATCACACGCCGCAGTACTTTTTAGAAGATTGGCTTTTAAGAGCAATCCTTATGGCGAGGGCAACGTTTCGGATGAAGACAGTGACTTCACCCAGAGTCCATGGAACTTGGCTCAAGAAAATACTAGAGAAATTTGTAAATCCGAATTGTTGCAATGTCTTACATCGCAGGAAGATAGTCAACTTCAGCACAAGTTGGCGGATGCCGTCGCCGAACTTTATAGACAGATTACCGCCTATGATTTGGAGTGGCCCGAACTCGCTATGGCGGTTGTGCACCTATGTAATAATGACAGACCTATTTTGAGGGAAACCGGCTTCAGAATTTTGTCTAGCGTTCCCAATATTGTTAAGGGCGAGCCTGTAAATAATGTTAAGCAGGCTTTCGTCCAGAATTTGAACAGTTCTCAAACTAAAGAAGTGCAGCTGGCTGCTTTGGATGCTGCTGTCTCCTTACTCTTAAAAACTGATTCTAAACCCTTGCAAAGTGCTGCTGATCTCTTGCCCCAAATGCTCTCTACATTAGAAACTTTCTATAAGGCCGGCGATGAAGACTCTTTGTCCGATGCTTTGCAATCTTTCATCGATTTGGCTGGCGTTCATGCTAAGTTATTCAAGGATGTCTTACCCCACCTCTTGAATTTTATCGTTATGATTTTGAATAATAATGAAATTGACGAAAAGCCCCGCAAAAGCAGTTTGGAATTGATGTTAACCATTACTGGAGAAGCCCCCAGTTTAGCTAGAAAGACTCCTAACTTGACTAGTGAGTTAGTCCCCATCTGTTTGAAGATGATGACTCAGGTCGAAGATGACGAAAGCTGGCATACTTCTGACGAGGTAGAGCCCGAAGATTACGAAGAGCTCTATATCGTCGGTGAGCAAGCTATCGACCGTCTCGCTAGAAGCATCGGTGGCAAGCAAATGGTACCCATTGCATTTCACTACATCCCCCAATTGATCCAAAGTGATAAGTGGAACGAACGCCACGCCGGGCTTATGGCTATCTCTTCCATTGGTGAAGGCTGTGTCAAGTACATGGAAAAGGAATTGAACAGCATTATTCAGATGATCTTACCCAAACTTCAAGATCCCCACCCCAGAGTCAGATATGCCGCCTGTAACACTATTGGCCAAATGTCCAGCGACTTTGGTCACATTATGCAAAAGGAATTCCACCATGTCATTCTCAACAGCCTTGTGCCCTTATTGGACGATAATGCCAATCCCAGAGTACAAGCTCACTGTGCCGCTGCCACCATCAACTTTTGCGAGTATTTGGATCGTGAAATCATGGAGCCCTACTTGGAGCATTTGTTGAACAAGTTAGTTCCACTTTTGAAGAGTCCCAAACTCTTTGTCCAAGAACAAATTGTCACTACTATTGCCACTGTTGCTGATACTGTTCAAGAGGGCTTTGCCAGATTCTATCCTGCCATTATGCCCTTACTTATCAACATTCTCCAAACTCACACAAGCAATGAGCATCGCATGCTCCGTGGGCGTATTTTAGAATGTGCTACTTTGATTGCACTTGCTGTCGGTAAGGAAGTATTCCAAAATGATTTCATTCCTTTTGTCCAACTCCTCCAACATATCCAACAATCTTTGACTGATGATTCTGATCCCCAACACTCCTACTTACTTCAAGCTTGGGCCCGTGTCTGTAAGGTCATGGGTGACGAATTCGCCCCTTACTTGGATTTCGTCATGCCTCCATTGATGAAGACTGCTCAATTGAAACCCAACTTCACAGTTTTAGAAATTGACGAAAGTCCAGAATCCCAATATCCAGCTGAAGATGGATGGGAATTCGTGACTGTTGACGGTCGCCAAGTCGGTATTAACACTTCTACCATTGATGACAAGTGCACCGCCGTCGATATGTTGTTATGTTATGCTAGACAACTCGAAACTGGATTTGCCAAATATGCTCATGAAGTGTTGACTATCATGATTCCTTTGATTCGTTTTTACTTCCACGATGGCGTTAGATATTCTGCCGCTTCATCCATTCAATACTTGTTGAGCTGCTACCCCAGAGCTCAGAATGAGGATGAGTTCTTAACCGTTTTCCACTCAGCCGTTACCGTTATGCTCCAGACCATCAATAGTGAAACCGACGCCCAATACGTCGCCCATCTCTACAGCTGTCTAGGTAGATGCATCGAAATTGTTGGTACATCTTGTCTCTCTCCCGATCAAATGAACGAATTAGTTGAAGGTGCCAATCACCAATTGCTCACTGCCCTTGAACACATTCAGGAAAATATTGCCGCCGCTGAGGAAATGGATGCCGAAGATGAAGAACAAGCCGAGGAGGACGATCTCTACTACGATAATTTAATGTCAGAATTGGCTCGTTGTATTCACTCTTGCTTCCAAGTTCATGGTATTACATTCCTCAAGCCTTTCGATGCTCTCATTCCCCAGATCCAGGGTCTCTTAGGACATCCTAAGGCCTACTGCCGCCACGCTGCTGTCTGTATTATTGACGACCTTATTGAATTTGCCAATCCCGCCAGCTGGGACTATCTCAATACTCTAATCCAACCCATTATTCCCATGATCTTAGACCCCAAGCCCGACGTCAGACAGGCCGCCTCGTATGGTATTGGAGTTGCAGCCCAACACGGTGGCGAAAATCAACTTCAAATCTTCAATCAAGCCATTCCTCTTCTTCTTCAAGCGCTCTCTGACCCCAGTGCCCACGACGAGGAAAATGTCAACGCTACTGACAATGTTGTCTCCGCCATCACCAAAATCATGAAGAGTCTCAACAATGCCCTCGACGTCTCCGCACTCGTTCAACCCTGGTTCGCCGCTCTCCCTATCCGCGAAGACGACGAAGAAGCTGGTATCGTTCTGACCCACCTCCTCGATCTTGTCGAATCTCAGCATCCCGTGATTGTCGGTTCCCCAGATTCTTTGGTCCATCTTGGTATTGTTATTGTTTCCTTCCTCACATCCGGCGTCCTACAGAATGAACCCCAAATTGCACAAAGAGCTCACAATATCCTCCAAGTTGTACTCCAGAATTCTAACGAGGATGTTAAAACCAAAATATTTAATGGGGTTGACGATTCGGGCAAACAGATGTTGAGTTCGTTATAAATATTTTAAAAGAACTCAGTTAATAAGTTTTTTATATAATATATATATTGGGCTTTTTTGTTGGAAAATAGTAATAAAATCATAGCAGTTTAAATAATTATAATTATAATTATAATCAAGTCAGTTTTAGTAATATTAATGTAATATTATGATTTTGAAGGATTTGAAATTAATAAAAATTATAATAAATTAATTTATTAATAATTATTGGTATGAAGTGAGTGTATTTATATTAATTTTGAATTTGTACATATATTTTTATATTTTAATCATAATATTCATTCTTTGAATTGTTTTTTAAGTTTTCAATTATTCAAATAATTTAATATTAACATTATATTATTTATCAAAATCTATTTTTAATTAATTAAAGAAATACTTATTTTAAAATGAATTCTATTGATTACTTATTTTAAAAATTATTAATTTATAACATATAGTCTGAATTATATAATTAAATTGTTTTGATATTTTATTTTCTCTATTATCTTCTTATTATAAGATATTATATTGATTTTAAAATTAATAATAAATTTTTTTCAATTAATCATTTAATAGAAATATACCAATTGATTTTTGGTATTTATCAATTAAATAAAAGATATATTAATATTTAAATTAGTTTAAAATAAAATTAATTTTATATATTCATTCAACCACTATTTGATTATCCTAATTATTTAATATTATTAAGAAGTTAAATTTTTTTTGAATTTTAATATTAAATATTATAATTAAAATAAATATAATAATTCAAAAAAAATTTAATCACTTTTTATGAATTTATATTTAATTACTAAATATAAAAAAATCAAAATTTATTTATTTTATTATTATTTAATAAAAATTAATTT
>JNEM01009183.1:0-16714 GCA_000697335.1 Conidiobolus incongruus B7586
CTTAATAAATCTATATATAACAATAATATCAATATTATAGAGAGATATAATTATATTTAATAAATTTCAAATTAATTATTTTAGTATTTTATCTTTTAGTTTTTGTTTTTAAATATCTATCTAATATTTAAGAATTAATTAATTAACTATCAATCTTATAAATATTTAATAATAATATATTGAATAGTTTTTTAAATTTTTCTTTACAAAATAATCTTTTATCAAATTAAAAAAATTATTATTATATGATATTAATATAATTAGTATATTAATAAATCAAATCTGATATAAATTAAATTGATATTTTAATACAGAATAATAGATAATAATATGATATCATTTAAACTATCAAATATATTGATATTATAATATAGTCATTAATTATTAATTATAAATTAATATATATTTAATTAGATCTTTTGATTCTTAGTTTATTATATTAATAAATAAAATATCTGAATATTTTATAAATTATATTGATTTCATCTTGTCATTTATTATTCAATATTAATATTTAATCATTTATTGAAAAACCTTGGTATAAACCCTTCTATAACTATAATATCATTAATGATTTTTTTAATTCCTAAATTGCCAAATATGTTAATAAAACTAATTTTGGTGAAAATTAAAAGTACTGACATTATAATATATTTATAATTTAATTTTGTAATAAGTTTGGGTAAGTAAGTTTTGATTTATCAGTTTGATTAAAATAAGAGATACTTTTACTTAAATATCATAAATTTAATATTATATTTTGAAAAAATAAATTCTACTTTATATTATATGACTTAAGATGATATAGCTTTTAAAATTGGATTTGATAAATTTTATCAATCAATTATAGAATCAGCTGAGCGTATAAGCAAATATATTTTAAGATAAAGAGATGTTCAAATAATATATCACAAATATCTTGAGTTAAACTATTTAATTAATTTAATTTAAATTTATTTATTTAATATTAATGTTAAGGCTCATAAATCACCTTAACGTTGTCAAATTAAAATATACAATATAAAACATTATAATTAATAATTGAGCTCAGAATAAGAGAAGAAATATTAAAATTTTGAGAAATATTAGCCTATTAAATTGTAAATACAAGAATATTAAAAAGTTGGTCATCTGAAAATTTTAAACAGCTGTCTAATATATTTATTATAATAAATGAATATATGTTTGATGGATAATTTCACAAGGTAGAAATTTTTACATTTTGAATTCAAATAAAATAATTTAATAGATCGACATCGCTTTTTGAGATAGTTGTTTTTATTTTTGAAAATTAATTTAATATAAGGTATTTTATACTTCTATTGAATTTTAATATTTTAATATTTGTAAATAATGTTATTAATTAGTATATAACTAAAAAGATATTTTATAATATAAAATATATATTTTATAAAATGATTTATATTTTAATAATTTTTTAAATAGCATTAGGTAATATTTACTTTCTTTTCAATAATTTAATATTCTTTTTAATTAAAGATATTAATAAAATTTTTTAAATATTTAAGTGAGAATATATAATAATAATAATACTTTGTCATATAACAAAGATTAATAATATTTAAGTTATAATCTATCACAGAATAATTAAAATATCCAAATTCGATGAATATTTTTGAAAATAAGATATATATATATTATAATACTATAAAATATCAAGAATAATATATAAAGTTAAGAATAATAATTATTAAAATGATTTTATTGTTTTATATATAGTTAGGAGTTTTTATCCAAATAATATTGTAAATTCATTCAATAATTAAAAGGTTAAATATTAATATATAAAAGTAGCTAATAAGCTTTATAAAGACTATAATATAAAAAATCTTCATAATAAATAAGCAAAATATTCTAATATTAAGAAGTTTTAAATAGTCTAAAATAAAGAGCTAAATAAAATTAATATAATAAGCAAGATAATCATTATTTAAATATTTACTTCTATTAACAATATTAATAATTAATGAATTATAAAATTTTCATATAAAGTTAATGATATAAATTGTAAAACCAAAAAAATGAAATTAGTTAGTTAATTTTGGATATTTTGCATAAATTGGAATAATTATTAAATTTATAACTTAATAAGTAAAGGAGTATATATAAATATATATTTAAATAATTAATTTAAAAATATATTCAATGAACCTCAAAATACAATTATTTAGCAATATAAAATATATTTGATAATGTAAAAATAGTAATTTTATTATAATAAAGATAATGATAAAAATTTCATAATATGATTTAAGTCAAATTATATAATTAGAATTATAAGACTATATTATTATTATCAATCAAACTTATTAATATTTTGCCTGCTAGTTGTGAATTATATTAATACTATTAAAATAATTATAACTACTATTATCTAATAAAGTTACATAAAATAAAAAATTTTAATATTATTATTCATCAAAGTAAATATAATCTGGTTATAGAAGTCAAATTGCCAAATAGGAGTAAATAACTAGAATGAAGAAATTGAATAGTTAAGGCAAAGTCCTTAAAATATCTCAAAGCTAATATATTTCGATTCTTATAATAATAGTAATTTAAACTCTGGTCAAAGAATTTGATTAAAACTATTTAAAATTAGTTTAAATTAGAAATAATTTAAATACTATACTTTTACAAACTACGAATCAAAATATTCACTATATCCTTATATTGATCAATTCAAATACTAGTTATATGGAACTGGTTTTTTATTTAAAATGTATTTTGTAGATGTTTAGATATAGTTGAGAATTTGTATAGTTACAAAACAAAATCAGGGTATAGTTGTAAAATAAAAGCTATAATAGGGTGTGCTAAACTGTATAGGTAGTATATTTAATCAATATACTTTGAAATATTATAATCAAACAATAAGCTATCAATTGAACATTGATTTAACAATAATGTGAACATTAGTGAAATATGCTATTTGATATTTGATGAAATTAATGTTTTTTCATCATTATTCGTATTATATTTTAATGCAAATGATAGCATAATTTATATTCATTATATTCAAAAATCTTTACATCATTAAACAGTATTATATTTAATAATATCATTGTTGCATAAATTGCTATTTGACAATAGAAATATAAATTTAATATAAATTTAATATAAACTTAAAATTTATTATTGAATATTTTATAATACCAAACTCAAAATAAAGCTATTTCAGTCAATAATTCTATGTAATTCTTGGTTAAAATCTATTGTATGTTGATAATATTGAAGATCATTTACTGTATAGAATCATAAAGTATTTCGGAACAATTCAAATTGGCAATTGATTTGAATAAATAATCCAAATTTCTGTTATTTAAAATTTGAATTTAAATATGATTGGCTTAAAATAGGAATTAAGATAAAATGTTTTAAAATTCTTGTTTAAATTAAATACTTTAGTTTGAGTGAATTGATAATAAAAAATAATATAAAATGTCGTAAATTTTAGATTTTTAGATAAGATAATATAGAAGATAGTGTGATATTCAGAGCAACTATTAAATTACCTTGGTGATTATATCAATAAATCAAGTATTTGTATAGATATAACATTACTATTTCATTGCTTTTACTAAAGTTTTATGACAAAACAATACATAAATAATCAATATATTGGAGAAAAATGGTAAAATATTAGATTTAGATTGGCTGCCAGAAAGTTATACGCATAATCTGCTAGTTGTTGAATCTCCAATTATGTTCACATCTAAAAATTAGAATATATACGGCAATTGACTTACTCAGGATCGCTCTTAAATTAGGACTTTGAATATTTAGTTTCTCAAAGTGAAAATACAACCAATAATAATACTTGAAATTAAAATTGGAAAACATTCAAGTGAAATAGGTTTAGATCCACCAATTCATATTCTCAGCTATCACAATCTTAAAAACTGTTAAATATGTCTTCCAAAATAAACATTCATTTTAAAATTTGATTATAAATTCATTCTAACTCAATTATTTATTCATACTACTTTTGTATTTAATATTTATTAATACTCAAATTCAGTATATTAAAGATTACTGACATTCTTGTAAACATATATTTTATTAAATGCAGTCTCATTCTTCTAAACTGATTGGTTAATTATTTTATTATTAAAGAATTAACCAATCGCGGTAATTAAAAATTTATCAGTTTCAAAACTATTGAATCAGTTGAAGGGAGAACGGAGGATTGAACATTTTCGTTAATTTGGTAGATAGGAAACAAGAAGAATCAATTCATTACCCTACAGTTTTATCTATAATTATTAGTAAATTTTATCAATATTATAGTTTACACCTGATGAAATAGAATATTGCTTCTGTATACCAATAGATTTAATTTTTTAACACTTTAGATTGCAGTCTAAATAATTTTTCAATTAGACTCAAATTAACATGAAAGTCAGTATAACTATTATAAGTTATTATAGCCAACTGGGTTTGAAACTTAACATTTTGAAACTCGAATGATAGTGTATTCGCCATTTTGATCATTAAATATTACCAATATTAGCTCGTATCGTACCCAGTATTGGATTTTTATTTACCACTCATTGGGGTGTTTGTAGGTTGCTAGTCTTGAGTTAAGCCACAAAACTCAGTGATTCAAAAATGCTCAAAAATGAAACAAAACAGTTGTAGAACAACTAATAATGAGGAATTGGCCTGATTCAGCAAATAATCAACAATATTTGTAGGAATATATGGCTGTTCTTTGGATAAGAGTAGATTAGTAGATAATAGTAGAGGGGGAATGAGGGGGATCATGGGAGAAAAAGTTGGTTTTGGTTTTTATTTACCAATCAACTAAATTCATAAAGGGTGATAGATAGACATGAGACTGGAATGAAATTAATTATTTAACAAAAATAAAATCGTATTCATTCAACTTTTTATTCAAGAATATTAATTACCTTACTTGACTATTTCTACCCTTTTTCTCTATATTATTTTGTTTTAAAGCTTTACTCAACTTTAATTTCTTATCAAAAACAAACTTTTTCTTTTCTTCTTTGGTTTTCTTGTTATCTCATCTCTTCTTGTTCAACTTAGCTCAAACTCAAGCTTTGGTTGTTTTCCATTAGCAAATATTGTTAATTGAGTTATTATCGTATTTAAGCTAGAAAAGTTATTTCCCACTTTTCTTACCCATATTCTCTTAATAATATTTCAACTTATTTCTCACTCAATTAATATCTATCTCACTCACTTATTCTAAGCAATATGTCGGACGCTGCTGAAAGAATTAATGCTGCTAGAAAAGAAGCCGAAACGCTTAAAGAAAAGATTAGAATTAAAAAGGATTCTTTAGCTGATACTACTCGTAAGTTGTCTTGTTCATTTTCTAGTTTCTCTGTTCTATTTCTCCAGTTACTTACTAATTTTTTCTAGTCAAAGCTATGGCTGCTGAACTTGAACCTTTACCAAGAATTGTTATGAAGGTTCGAAGAACTCTTAAAGGTCACTTGGCTAAAATATATGCTATGCAATGGGCTTCAGATGAGAGACATTTAATTTCTGCTTCTCAAGATGGTAAACTCATTGTTTGGGATGCTTATACTACCAACAAGCTTCACGCTATTCCACTTCGTTCTTCTTGGGTTATGACTTGTGCATATGCTCCTTCTGGTAACCTTGTCGCTTGTGGTGGTTTAGATAATATTTGTTCCGTTTACAACTTGACTGGTAAAGATTCACCAAGCAAAGTTATGAGAGAATTGAACGCCCATACTGGTTACTTATCTTGCTGTCGCTTCCTTAATGACCAACAAATTCTTACTAGTTCTGGTGACATGACCTGTATTCTTTGGGATATTGACCATAATAAGAAAATCACCGAATTTACGGATCACACTGGAGATGTTATGTCTTTGTCCTTATCCCCTGACCAGAATACCTTTGTTACTGGTGCTTGTGATGCCACTGCCAAGATATGGGATATTCGTACTGGTAAATGTGTTCAAACATTTACAGGCCATGAAAGTGATATTAACGCCGTCCAGTAAGTATTAATTTTCCCATACTTGTTATTTTTTGTGTTCATATTTTAATATATATTTTTGCCTTTTATTAAATATGCTAAATAATATTGCTTTAGATTTTTCCCCAATGGAAATGCTTTCGCTACTGGTTCAGACGACGCTTCTTGTCGTCTCTTTGATTTAAGGGCAGATAGAGAGTTAAATCAATATACCCATGATAACATTTTATGTGGTATTACTTCTGTGGCTTTTTCTATATCAGGTCGCTTGTTATTCGCTGGTTATGATGATTATCATTGTAATGTTTGGGATACCTTAAAGGGAGAAAGAGTTGGTGTATTAGCTAGTCATGACAATCGAGTCAGCTGTTTAGGAGTATCCTCTGATGGTATGGCTCTATGTACTGGAAGTTGGGATTCTTTCCTTAAGGTATATAATATTAATGTTATTGTGTTTTAATTATTGAATTTATATTTATTCACTTTTAAATAGGTCTGGTCATAAAATATTACTTCTAATGTTTATATTCTTTGGTGTATCAAAATTTGTCAACTCATCAATCAGCTTCCTATCTATCTGTTTCCAATTGGAATTCTAGTACATATATTACCTAACGTGTCTTTTGAATTATTAAATGTCCATATATTAACTATCTCCAGTTTTATAATTTCTTAATCACTATTATATCAACTTAATATATACTCACTACGGTCAATATATAATATAATCTATTATCACTTGATTACTTCATTAAACAAAACTGTTAAATTTGTATAAATTTATCATTACTTATTTTATTATTTGTGAATAATATTCAATATATATATTCTATGCAGCATTATTTATGTTATTAAATTTGATTGAGATATATTTCGCTTAATTAGATTTTATAACATTTTCTGTCCAGAATATTTGCATCATTTTATTCATATAATATAAATGTATTTCAAATTCTATTTATTCAATACTTTCTTGAAAATATATTAATTTATAAAATATATTTTTGATACCAAAAAACTAATTTGTTATTATCAATTGTTCAATTTGTATTTATTAGAAAGTGAATTTTAGCAATTAGTTCGTGAACATTTTTCTTGATTAAAAATACATTTGACAATAGTTTGACTTGATAATATTTATTAATATTATAATTTATTCCTTTTTATTTCACTAAATTAGCTTCTTTTCAGTCGAACCAATTTAGCTTAATTGAAACATCAATTGTCTTGAATTTAGTTCTAAAACTGGGAGGCAAGATTTTAGCCATTCAAAGAATATGAAATTTTTAGTATCATAATGAAAATGGTTTTGATTTAATGAAAAATACAAGCTTAAAATTCAATCAATCATGTTTAGAGATTATTGAGCGTTTATTTTATCCAAATAAGCATTATTAATGTTAATATTTGTTAAAATCATATATATTGTAATTAATAAAATTATACAATGATTTTATCAATTAATAGCATTGATAAACTTATTGAATATTGATTCATATATCAACAAAAAAATTGAAATTGGCAATATCTAAAATACCATTTTTAATAAAAACAGATTTAATGCTCAGGGGCATGGAAAAATTCATAGTCAGCATGGACAAACGCTCTTTCAACATTTTGTAAAGATTCTAGTTTGATTTGTAAGCTTTCTGCAATATCGTGGCTTTCATGTAAAGGAGTATTGGGATCTAATACGATGTCAACTTCGACGAAGAAATTGTTTCCAGCATGATAAGCTCTACATGTGTCAATATGTTTAATTCGAGGATCGTGAGTCATTGAAATATATGTTAGCTTCTTTAAAAAGTCAGGGTCTGCAGCTTTTCCAATGATTAAATCAATTTGCTCCAAAGCTGTGCTAACCCAAGATCTTAAAATAAAAAGAGCAACTAGTAAACAGCCTACAGGGTCCATCCACCAATACAAATTGTGACCCAACAAACTCATACTTAAACCAAATACATTAACAATTATATCGTTTCGATGATCCAATGCCAATATTTGAGCGCTTGGGTATTTCGATAATATAGAGCAATACACGTATAAAATAAATTTCGACACTAAAAGAGTATGATATCAATATTGCTGACTGATTATTTAAGATAATCTATTCAAATACCTAAAGCAGCTACAATGCAAGCAACACTTGCAAATGTTAATTCAACCTTATTTTCAACATAAATCAAAGCTTTTGCACCTTCAATCTATAATCTTTGTTATTTATATATAATAAAAATTATAAAAAATAATTACCAAAAGATTAATTGAAACGGTGGCCATAAGAGAAGAGAACACAATAATACCAGCTGTTTCTAATCTTGATTTACCCTAAAACAGGTTGATTAAAAGCTTCTAAAAACTAATATATATTTTACTGTTGGATATAAAAAGTGATTAACGTTATCAGCGGCCCAACCTGCCAATAATAATATTATACTCGATAAAAGATCCATAAAAGCATCGGCCATAGTAGCAAAAAGTGATAGTGATCCTGTAGTGAAGGCCGCATACATTTGCAAAATTAATAATATGATATTGACGACAACTGACCCATTAATAGCTATTTTTAATTTAAGCAAGTTTTCAGAATCATCGACATTAGGCTCTAGAGCAGTAAGTAAATCTTCAATGAGTTCATTTTGCTGAGAGTAAAAGGAATGAACATTATGACGCCCTTGCTGGATAAGGAGTGATAACTGTTCTTCAGATTGTTTTTTTGACTTAAGGTTCATAGGATCATCATTGGTATTAACCTCAACAACATAATCGAGCCCATTAGAAGAGTTGGTTGGCAGTAGTGAGGTATTTTCACTCGGTTGAGAAAGGGTCATGATACTTGAATGCTAATAAATATATAAATAATTAATTATACTCTTTTTCTTAGTTATATAAAATTTAATATATGAAATGAAAAAGTTATTAATAGTTGTATCGAATAAAGGTTAACCTATCAACTTGTTTAATGCTTTTATATCTACTAAATTGATTAATGGAATGATATCATATCTTTAAATTAATTTCTGACTCAACCAATCAGTTTACTACCTAACAATTATTTCTATTTGAATTGCATAATTCGATAACCTAATATATTAGCTAATAACGTAAAAACAGGTATATTTGTGATAGATGTATGTGACCCTATAATTTTAATAAATGGGTACTATAGATATTTGATCTATTACTAATTATAGTAATCAAATCAAATTAATATATTTTTTAAGTATTTTAATATAGAGAGATATATTAATTTATTGATCATCAACGATAATAGGAACAAGAGCTGAAGCCTAGGATCAAAGATAGAGAACCGTTTCAAACCATTTGAATTCTGACTATTTTCTTTAAATTGTATCAATACTATATATAACAACTCTTTGCTAGATTGTTCTACAATATCATAATATGCTTTCAAAATAAGTGATTAAATAAATTTTGAAACCATGTATATCTATAAAAGCCTAATTAACAATATCACATTTTTGTAATACCAATATTTATATTGCAAAATTTATTATGATCATCCTTATCGATTGTATTAAATTTAATTGATAGAACTGATATTTGAAATCAAATAGAATTATTATAAATTTCTATATTGTAAGTGGAACTAATTAAATATTTGATAAGTTAATTTATCATATCTAAATGATTATCCTAATTTTTATTGATATCACTTCATTTTTTAATAATCATATCTTAATATTCGAATATTGATAAAAAGTTTTCAAAATTGAGGGTTGATAATAAATAACTTGATTGAATATAAATTAAATAATGGACACCGGCAAAAATGTAGTGTCTATTTCACCAACTTCGTATAAGGTCGGCCCAAAACTCACCAACTGTTTTTCAATTTCAAGTAAACTAATAATTTTTAATTTTGAATCAAAATATTAAATCATTATATTAATTATGAACTGAAAATCACAAAAGAAATGCCATAATTTAGGATCCAAATCAATCATCTATATTTATTTTTTCGCAAGATAACATTCACAACGCTTATATCATGGTACTTGCCATTTTCAATATGCTAAAACAAAAATTATTTAATAATATTGAATAGTTCGGTTTTGATAATTTAACATTCATTTTGAAAATTTTCCTATTTTTCAAGTATTTTTAATAATTATGAATCAAATTCAAGAGCGAGATAATAATCCTAGTATACTATATAAAATATATATCTCAATAATACCTGGATAATTTAAATTCCAATATATTGTGTATTTAAATTTCAAACATAAACTTTAGAAATATTATATTAAATTATCCGTGTTAAATTTAACCTTACTCCTTTTCGGAGGGATATTTATCCCATTTAACCTTTATTCTTTTTTTAGCCTAACCTAGTTTCATTTAAATGACTTAGCAATTTTTGAAGATAAAATCTTCATATACTGGAAGACTATATAAAATTTATCAGATCATTAGATTTTTTAAACAATTTTGGCTAAATGTATAAAATATTTAACGTTGCTTTTCATTTAGATTACCAACAAAATCAAAATTCTTTCATTTTTAACCTACAATCTGTATTATGTGAATGCTATTTTTTCAAAATATGCTGATTTTCACTGTTTATTTGAGATAATATTTTATATAATTCAATGTAATAGCACCCATCATACTACTATACCAGTTTCCCCTTGATTAATTATTTTCTTACTAATATTTACTAGTTCAAAATATTATCATGAATATTCATATATTCTGTAATTTTAATTCACATTTTTTATAATAACACATTTCATTAAACACCTTTTTGGTCATTAGTATATAATAATAAATAAATTTAAAATTTTTTTTGGCTAAAAAAAATAGTTCAATTTTTCATTTTTAGTATTAACATGTCTTGGAAAAGCCGTGTCCAGAGTAGTTAAAATAAAAGAGAGAGATCTGGGGAATTCCAGGTAAGTATTAGGGAGATAAGGGGTTTATTGATTTAAGCCAAATAGCCGGGAGGGCCCAGATCGAACTCTCTTTTGAGGGTAGCTCTAATTCCGGGTTTTATATAGAGGGAGTTGGGTAAGGTGATTCATGGGATTCTCCGGTGACTTGCATCATCGGCCAATTAAAAGATAGAGCGAGAGCAGATGGTATGCGAGTGGGAAATGACTTTAACATTAGGTTAATGTAATAATACTTGGGTAGAAGGGAGTCACCTAACTTGTCACAGTATATTATTAAATATACCATCTCTACAGAAATTATTATACTTTAAGTTTATAATCAATTTATTGAATATGATAATATATATTATTGATTACACAGTTAAAATCTGACTAAATAATACAAAATATTCCATTAATTTGCCATACACACTTTTAATAGTATCCTATCAATATAAATGATTTAATTCATTTATTTTTTATACCATATAACCAAATAATAAGTGAGAATTTAACACCTAGCACAGGTTTTGTACATTTTCATTCTAATCAAATTTATTTTAAGCTTACACAGATTATAACTTATGTGTATATGATAATACTTGATATAGTTATCAACTGTGAATTCACTGTATCGATTTTATTATATAATATTTGCTCCAGTAAAGCTTAATATAATTTTAAATAATAAGAAAAAGATCCAATAGATATTATATATTTTTGATATTTTAACTATTGTTTATTTTTTGAAATATTCATTTTTCAATGATAAATTTGATTTGCAATAAAATTTTCAAGTAATTAAAAATTTCTAATAACACCTATATAAAAGGATATATTAATTAAAAATATATTGTATTGATGTAATAATTCTTTTAAAATTTCATTTACTGAAAATAAAGTTTAAAACATACTATAGTAAATATGAATCAAAATATTCTTGAATTAATTTCCTTTCAATTTCAATTCAAAATTAAATTTACATTTTGAAAAATATATTTGAATTAAACAATAATCATGGACTCTGTATATTAATTATAGTCTGATTAATTTGTGGTCAGTATATTGGGAAAATTTGTATCTAAAATATTCTTCAAAGATCCATCAATTCTATCATATTAATGGAATGATATTATATATTCTTTTGGATCAGGGGGTCGGCTCGCCATTCAACTTAAACCATATGTCATTTTTTCGAATACAACCCACACACAAGTACCATGCAATGCTCTTGTATAATGTGAAATCGGGTCAACTACTACAGTCAGTAATTTAACATATTGTTGTAAGGATTGATAACACTAAAAAGTTTCTACTGAGCACATATTTCTCGGGAATCATCTTGATTTGGGGCAATCTCTATATATTAATATTTTAATAATGCCCTCTAAGTATCTCGTTAGCCGTCCTTAACTCGCTCTATCGAAAGCACTTGATCCGTATTGCAAGGCTACTTTTCAGCAGACTTGCAATATATTTTTATATTTTATTAATAGAAGATAGTAGAGATAATTTGGTGTTCCTTTGTTAAGATGAAAATCAGTTTATCTAATTATAAATCCCGTTCTTATTTAAATGTCATTTTTAATTGATTATTTATGTTAAAATTATGTTATGAATTCCAATAATCTTACAATATTCTTATTAAAATTATTTATCATATATGTAATATGTATATAATTAACATTGTTGTTATAAAAGTGCCACTAATAATTGAATTTGAATATAAAAGATGTCAATTTAAAGATTTCAAAGAAGGGGTTAATTAACTTTGCAATTGTTTAGCGAATACTAATTACACAATATCTGAACCTTCAAATAAGAAAGAATAATCCATGATGTCATACCAGATTCACTAGAATCTATTACCCAATCAAACAATCAGTTTCTAACTTAATCCAAATCCAAGTCATTTTTTTACATTTAATAAATTTAATCTTTCGATCATCTTTCACTATAAAATTATTTTAAAATATACAAGATCATTAATTATAAACATTAATTCAAATTAAAAATATTTAACCAAAGCATGCCCGGTACTACAGAAGTATTGAGATTATCTGACGTTGGTAAAGTATCTGAAGTCTTGGCTGATTACGTCATCAAAGCAGCTGAAGAAGCTATTCAAAAGCACGACCGTTTCACAGTAGCCATTTCAGGTGGCTCTCTCCCAAAAACCTTAGCCGCTGGTTTAAAAGATAACGCTCAGGTAGATTGGAGCAAGTGGTTTGTATTTTTCGCCGATGAACGATGCGTTTCTCACGACCATGCCGATTCTAATTATGGCTTAGTTAAGAGAGAACTCTTGGATTTTGTCTCAATTCCCCCCGAGCAAGTCTTCCCTATCAATAATGAACTTGTCGACGATCCTTTCAGTGCTGCTGAGGATTATCAAGATCAACTTGCCCATATCTTTTCTCCTAAGGATGAAGTAATGTTCCCTGTATTTGATTTAATTCTTTTAGGTATTGGTCCTGATGGTCATACTTGTTCTCTATTCCCCGATCACCCTCTACTACAAGAATCCCAGAGGTGGGTTGCTGAGATTGAAGACTCCCCTAAGCCCCCTCCAAAGCGCATTACCCTCACTTTCCCCGTAGTAAACCACGCTCACGCTGTCGCATTTGTCGTCACTGGAGACAACAAAAAAGATATATTACCTCAAATTATCGAACAGCAAGATCAGAAATATCCTGCTAGCAGAGTCAAGCTCGCCAAGGGTAAAGTGACTTGGTTTATTGACGAACCTGCAGCTCAAAATCTGAAGTAATGATTTTTTGACCATACTATTATAATTGGATTAAAGTAAATTATTTTCAAATTATTCAATATTTTATATATCATTTCAAATATTATTTTACTAAGGTATTTTGTATGTACTAATTTTTTTTATTCTCTTTAGATTTTTACCTTCTTCTCTTTGAATTCATCCTCTTTTTCAATATTATAGGTCATCTTAATTTAAATCGTTTTTTATTTCAATCACAATTATTCTCTAATTTTAATATTATTTTTAGAGAGTAGAGTATATTTTTGATTATGATATATCCTTAGAAAACGTTCATTTATATTATTATTCATCATACATTGTTACTATTTAACTTTGCGATTTCATTTAATTACTATATATTTTACTAATTTATTCATTTTTTCTAATTTCTTTTTTGATTTTTGGTTAAAAATTACATTTATCTGATTAAACTTTTTTTTAATACTAGTTAATCAAAATATCAAAATATTAATTCAACAATCACACTATCACGTTTGATTTTAAGTATTATACCATAATTTTACTCTATCAACTTGATATTATTAATATCTTTATATCAAATATTGATATCATCTAAATCAAATTGATTTAATGGAAAATAATGACTTATTGTTGAAGGATACATTATACTCATTATTAAAATGTCATTTACTCTCAAATATCCATAAACTTCTTTTATTTGATCATATATATTTTCAAGTCATAATCTAATTCTTTAATAAAATATGAACTATAAACTTTTAACTTATAACCTTATCATGATTAATCTTAAGATAAATGTATTCTTTGAAATATATTTTCTATGTGATATTATCTTGATATTAGATAAATATACATTGAATAAATACCTTTTTTAAATTGAAATTTATATAACAGATTTAAAGAGCTTGAGAATAATATTCAAGCTATGATATATTATAATATTAATCAATTATTATTGACAATGAGTTAGAACTCAGTGTTAAGAATTAGGTAAAAAATTGGATGTTACACCTGTTGGATATACCAAAAGGCTAGAATAATTAAACTATAAAGTATATTTCTTATAAATCACAAATATTCATAATATCACTAACCAAAGATTAGAAAGATTTGGTATTATCTTGGTTCTCAACTTAATCACTAATTGGTAAGTAATGACTTAAAGATTTAAGTGATTGATGGATTTATGATGGAAAAAGGTGTTTTTATTGTAGTGTTTTCAACTAAAGTTATATATCCAGGGTAATTCATGGATTATGACTCACCTTCTAAGGGGTTAAAGTTCATCAATACTGTGATAAAGTCTATAAATGATTAATAAGGCTTTACAATATATAAGTGAATCAAGAGTGATAACAACATCCAATAACATCATGGGAGTAGGTTAACTATTGAAATTATTTCCTGTAATATTATTTCTCATATTATTATTTTCAACTAAATAAAATTTGATTGATTCAATTTGAAAACATTATAATTCTTAAAATATTATATCGTTTGTAATTGTATTATCATCATTTCATTAATTAACTGAATATATTCAACTATCATAAAATTTATATTTGTAAATCATAATTTTAATATATAATAATGATAATTGTTTGTGATTATTGTATATTTATATTTTGCTACTCACTTTAATACAACATTATTACCTTATTTTTCATTATAATTATGAATTTCAAATTTTTTAATATTAGATTATTTATTCAAACCAAATGAATATTTCTTACTTACTCTTTTTGATTTCGTATATCAAAATATATATTATCTGATTAAACGAATATATTGTTGAATCAAATAAATTTATCATTTTTATCAATACATTTATATAGTCAACTTTTTAGTATGATCCAAGAGGTATTTATTTACCATTCACTGTGCTTATATCAAAGCTATATATATTTATATTAATAAGACAGGCATAATAATTAAATTAAATTTTATCAAAAGATATATTTTTAATGATCAAACATTTATAAAGTCTTATTATAAAATTGAAATATTATATAAAATTTACGGCTATGAAAATTATCATAGATTTTCTTAAATATAGAATATTTAATTCAGTTTAAAATTAATAAATTCAAAGTGAGTATGAAATAAGCTGTTATAAAATCTATAAAATAGATATATTGAAAATAGTATATTCAATATAGGGATTCTCTCATTTTATATAAACATTCTCTAAAAATTATTAAGTTAATAATACTCATTATTATTTTCCAGAATTAAAATAAAATATTATTTTGTTATTTTAATAAATTTCTATATTATATATACTAGATTTCAAATATGATTGAATATCTAATTTACTTAGTAATAAAAAAAACTAAGAGCAATATTGATAAAAAAAAATAAAGTTTGAGCAAGCATAAGGAAAGTAATAAACCTTTCATAGTATGGAGTACCAATTAAGTCCAAGCTCCATATAACAAAGTATTCCATAATAAGTGGTAAAATAAACCATGGAAATAGCAGCAAATGATCTTATAGTACTTTAATTGGTATGATTTAAATTAATTATCCAAGGAATACAGTTAGAATCAAGAACAAATTGGATTAATTGAGTCTAATTGGATAGAATATTTTACAAATAAAATGAGCTATACTAATTTAATATAACAATTAAGATATATATTTAGAACAATATGTAATATTTCTAAAGAACAGAAATTTTTATTATGGTTTATATTCTCAAAAAGATAAACATGTTTTTTATTTAATATATATCAAATCTTAACTAATATAAGTATTTTGAAATATAAACTAATAAAACTATTCAATAATTTTATTCCCTTAAATTTAAAATAATGGGAAATTTTTTAATTTCTGATTTTTCAAATATATTATTAGTTTGAAATAAATAAATATATACAAAGTTAATAAGAATTTATATATTTTTAAAATATATATATATAAAAATTTTTTTGATTAAAAAATTAATTTTTTAAAATTAGTTATTTAATTTAATTATATTTAAACTAAATAGTAATCATTAAAAGTTTTTTATTTAAGTATTAGTAAAACTTAAACATAAACCCTTTAAAATTATTTAAATTTTAT
>JNEM01009185.1:0-25199 GCA_000697335.1 Conidiobolus incongruus B7586
ATATATTTATTATTTAAAACAATAACTATAAAATAGATAAAATTAAAATTATAAAAGATTTTTTATATATAAAATTAAAAAAACCTTTCATATATGATATATCCTTTAGATTATAGTCTATATAATGATAATTATTTTAAATAATCAAAATATATGGTTATATATAAAAAATTTCTATAAGTAAATTAAATTAGTTTGAAAAATATCAAATATCAGTTTTTAATAAAAGGAACTGTTTTTTACATATTATAAGCTTATTAATAGGATAAAAAAAGTTATAAATAATAAAATATTAATTTTATAATGCGTTTTAATTTTAATTTTAAAATTATATTAATATTTAATTTTTATATTTATATTATAAAATTTATTTTAAACATTATTAAAATTGAATCATAATATATAATCACATTAGGAATTGCTATCAACATATATTATATTATTACCATAGACTGATATAAAAATATAATAAAATGTTAATTCTTAATATTTTGATTGATTATAAATAATATTGGATAATTGAATTATATTTATTAAAATATAAATTTGTAATTTAGTTCTTAATTAGAAAAAATTATCAAAATGAGTGGGTATAATAAAGTTAAATCTAATATTTAATTGTAAAAATGTATTTTTGAGAATTATGGTTAATAATAAAATATTTAGCGTATTTTAAAATTTAATTAAATTTTTAACAATATTATTAATTACTCTTTACTATGTGCTTTGATTGATATTCAACTATAAGAATGAATGATTCGTAAACATACAAATATCATAAACACAATTTAATATTACAATAAAATAATGCTATCCTGAGTCAATATTCCTAATTTTAATAACAACGATATATAATAAAAACCTAAAATTAACTAACAATAATATTGATTATATAGTGTACTTAAATATGACAATGATTTTAACTTTAAATTGTAAATAAATTTGAAAATTTGCATATTCTGAGAAAACGTTGGGTAATTTTCGCGTTAATGAAATTAGACCAATCAGATCTATTTCTATATTTCTTTTATTATCCAATCAAATGCAAGATTGTAGATATTAAAAGAAAATTAAAAATTAGTATAAAAATCATTAACACCCAATAAATTGCTCGAATCATTTTATTTCAAATAAATTTTCTTCAACAACAAAATCTAAACATCAACATGAGTGACGTAGAAGATGATTTTATTGAAAACTTCCAGCAAGATACTTTTGAAGAAGATCTTCAACTTTACGAAGAAAATGGTATTTCAGTCTTCCTTTTAGATTGAATTTATTTTTAATATCCAATATAGAATTTGACAAAATTGATGATTTAAGCCAAGAAAATAATCGTTCCGAATGGGCCAGACCTCCTGTACCTGAATTCAATCCTGAAGAAGACTCCATAAGTACTTTATATAATTCAATGTTTAACTTCTATTAATTTTCAATTAGTTTTTCAGCAATTTGATATACAAGAGTTTTTGGTTAATAAAAAGCCAGCCTTTAGAATGTTTGGTGTCACAGAGGTATTTAAAGCATATATCTTCAATCGAATATCAATTTAAACCTTTGTTTAGAATGGTAACAGCGTATGCTGTACGATTTTAAACTTTTCGCATTATTTTTATTTTCCTGCACCTACTGGCTTTGAGGAAAAACATTTGAAACAGTTTGAAGACTTTTTCAATGTAAATTAAATATTTATATTTATTGTTGAATCCTAACATGATAAAATAGAGCAAAATACCCGAACAAGAGGTCAAGTTAGAATTAGTCAAAAAATGTTCAATTTGGGAATTTCATAACTTGGAATTAATTCCATATATTAAATTGACTGTTGCATTTCCTAAAGGAATATCTCAAGCCAAAAGAATTGTAGAGGAAGGTATTACAACAGTAGATTTTGAGCAATACGCTGCTTCTACCTATGAGAGTAAGCTTAACTATACCTTAAGATTTATGATTGATAAACAGGTATTATTTACTAAATTTTATTCTTAACCTTTAATCTTAAATATATTTCAGGTGGTTGGAGGTAATTGGATTGAAATTCCAAAGGGAGCATACGAAATTGCAAAAAACCCCATTTCTCGCTGCCAAATCGAAATAACCACAGAGTAATCTATATTTTCTTTGTATAACCTTATATCTAATTTTATTTTTAGCTATACCAACATTATCAGTCATGCTCCAGAAGGGGAATGGTCTAAGGTTGCTCCAATTCGTGTTTTGAGTTTTGATATAGAATGTGCTGGTCGTCCAGGTATCTTCCCAGAGCATGAGCATGATCCAGTCATTCAAATTGCAAATATTGTTCAGATTCATGGTCAAACTAAACCTTTGATCAAAAATATTTTTAACCTAAAATCATGTTCTCCCATTGCTGGTGCTGATGTGATCTGTTTTGATGATGAATCAAAACTTTTAGAAGAGTGGAGCAAATTTATTTCCATCGTAAATTTATTACAAGGAATTTTGTTGAATTATTTATAACATTTATATTAGGCTGATCCAGATTTAATTATTGGATATAACATCAGCGATTTCGATCTTCCCTATCTGATGAACAGAGCTAGTCATTTAGGAATTGAAAGGTTTCCCTACTTGGGCAGAGTCAAAAGTATATATATTTCCAATAACATCTTTTCTATATACTTAACCTTCAATAGATCTCAAATGTAAGGTTGAAAAAAGTACCTTTTCATCTAAAGCATATGGTACTAGGGAATCTAGCAATGTTGATATGTTCGGTCGTATTCAGCTCGATATTTTACAAGTTATGAGGCGTGATTACAAACTAAGATCTTATTCCTTGAATGCAGTATCCAATCGTTTCTTAGGTAAACGCAATCATTAATTAAAAAATTTATAACTAATAACCAATTTTAATAGGCGAAACAAAGGAAGACGTCCATCACTCAATTATTACAGATTTGTTTAAACAAGACGCTGATTCTCGAAGAAGATTGGCTGTGTATTGTTTAAAGGTAACTATTGATATGCTTTATTTTTGAACTAATTATATTAATTTTTAGGATGCATATTTGCCTTTGAGACTAATGGATAAACTAATGTGTTTTATCAATTACCTTGAAATGGCTCGTGTAACTGGTGTCCCTTTCAATTATTTGCTTTCTCGAGGTCAACAGATTAAAGTCATCTCCCAATTATATCGTAAATGTGTGCAGTTCAATTTACTAATACCTACAATTGAACGGCAAGGTAAATCTTTGAAATTATTAAATATAACTTTGCGATTGACTCTGTACTAGGAAGTGATGGTGTTGCTTATGAAGGAGCAACTGTAATCGAACCCATGACTGGATTCCATGAGCAGCCTATTGCAACTCTTGATTTCGCTTCACTTTACCCTTCAATCATGATGGCATATAATCTATGCTATTCTACTCTACTTAATGAAAGATTAATCAAGAAATATAATTTACAAGCGGGTGTTCATTATACAGTCACACCTACAAATGATAAATTTGTAAAGAGCACAGTTCAAAGGGGTATTTTACCTATGATTTTAGAGGAATTGTTAGCTGCTAGAAAAAGAGCCAAGGCTGATTTGAAGAAGGAAAAAGATCCTTTCAAACGTGCAGTTTTGGATGGTAGACAACTTGCTCTGAAAATTAGTGCCAATTCAGTTTATGGATTTACTGGTGCAACTATTGGAAGTTTACCATGCCTTCAAATTTCATCAAGTGTTACCGGTTTTGGTAGACAGATGATTGACGAAACCAAACGACTTGTTGAAAAGCATTATGAAGGATCAGTTGTAATTTATGGAGATACTGACTCAGTAATGGTTAACTTTAAAGACGATAATTTGCGAGATGTTATGAAAAAAGGAGAAGAGGCAGCCAACTTGATTAGTCAAGCTTTCCCCAATCCCATTAAGCTCGAGTTTGAAAAGGTTTATTGGCCCTACCTATTAATTGCGAAAAAGCGTTATGCTGGATTATATTGGACTAATCCTGATAAATATGACAAAATGGATACTAAAGGGATTGAGACTGTTCGTAGAGATAATTGCAAATTAGTATCAACAGTAATGGATACATGCCTCCGAAAGCTTTTAATCGATCGAGATGTAAATGGTGCTATTAATTTCACCAAAGAGACTATTGGTTCCCTTTTGAATAACAAGATTGATTTGGCTCAATTAGTGATTAGTAAATCACTTTCAAAATCTTGTAATATATTACTTTTTCTAACATTGGAATTAAATTTAACTTATTTTGAATTTAGCTTACACAAATAAGCAACCACATTCAGAACTAGCCGAAAAAATGAGGAAAAGAGATCCAGGTAATTTGGCATATCTATATTCTATTGATGTTTTTTAACTTGTGAATAGGATCTGCTCCTGCGTTAGGTGATCGTGTGCCATATGTGATTATCGAATCAACTTGTAAGTATTAGTTTGTACGTGAATTACACTCGATCTAAAACAATTTTTAGCTAAACAAGTATTTGCAAGAGCGGAAGATCCATTATATGTTTTAGAGAATAACATTCCTATTGATACCGAGTTTTACCTTGATAATCAACTTAAAGGACCTTTAGAAAGGATTTTTAAGCCTATTCTTCAAGATAAAACTAATCAACTATGTAAGTATTTTGACTTTATTTTTGATTAAATTTATCACTGAGCTTTTGTAGTCACTGGTGATCATACAAGATCTAAAAAGCAAAGTCTTTCCAAAGGAGTTGCCTCACTCTTCAAAGCTACGATTGTCGAAAAATGTTTAAAATGTAAAACTCCTATTAAAGGAGATTCCAGTAAAGGTAAATTTTTATTTATTTTATATCGAATATAGTTTAACTTGTTTAGCTCCTGCCGTATGCTCCAAATGTAAACCATATCAGGCTCAAGTATATATGCAAAAGGTAATTTTTGAATTATTTTATTAGATTGATTTCAACTAACTATCATCCAGGTAAAAGAATACAACGAAGCAGCAATAAGATTCAGTCGATTGTGGTCTGAATGCCAAAGGTGTCAAGGCAGCTTACATCAAGAAGTCATCTGCTCAAACCAAGATTGTGATATCTTTTATATGAGAACTAAAGCACGTAAAGAAGCTAAGGATACTTGTCAAGTTCTTCAACGTTTTAATTATGAATGGTAAAGATCATACAATTTTTGACATGTTCTTTGCTTATAAATGTATATTTTATTGAATAAATACATAAAATATCATATTTATATATGTCATAAACAGAATTTTGATTACTTTTAAAATGACTATAATTCTTTAGTGTATTTTCATTTTCATTATAATTTTTATATATTCGATATTTTTATTTGTTTAATATTACTATATTAAAAAAGAGTTTTAATCATAAAATACTAATAATTTATTTGACTTTGTTTTTAATTCTTAAGGATGTCATTATGTAAAATTTGTTAACATATAAATACCAATATAAGCTCAGCTATTAAAGCTATTAATAAATGCTTATTGATCAAATGGTAATCATTTTAAGTCAAAGTCCTATCAATTACATTGACATTGTGAAATCGTTCAAAAATTCGAAATTCAATTAAATTTTTGTTAAAGCGATGTTCTCAACTTTTTATAATTTATATATATCAATCATAATATATAATTTTGCATTTTAATATTTATTGTATCTGTGATGAAGGATTTGTCTTTAAATATAGAGCTTCACAATATTATATATGATTTCTATATTAGTGTAATTATAGTGTTTTATCAGAATATAAAATTTCAAATTTTAATATTACAACTTGTTATGTGTGGAATATGATAATGATACTTATATATCAATATTGAATATGAATCTATGTTAATGTTAATGTGAAAATATTAGATAAGTAGCTACTTCATTTGAGTCATCCTTGAATCAAATAGAATTTAAGAAAAAGAACTTGTGATTAGAAGAAATTATTTGGAACCTTGGAAATATGAAAATTTATTTAATTAATAGCAATTTAAAGACGGTTGAACTTAGCTTCACGTTTTTCAGCAAAAGCAGACATTCCTTCACGTTGATCAGCCTATATAATATCATGTTAATAAATATCGATTATGCATTAATATAAATAACTTACAGTTCCAAAAGTACTCTGGAATAAACGACGTTCAAACAATAAGCCACTAGATAAGTTTTGTTCAAAGGATTGGTTAATGGCTTCCTTGGCCATTTGAACCATAGGGCGGGAGAGCTTGGAAATTCTTTCACCAAGAGCGATAGCTTCATCGACAACCTTGTCCGCAGGGAAAACCTTAGAAACTAAACCGGAAGCTTCAGCTTGTTGAGCGGTAAGGTTCCAGTTACCTTCCAAGATCATTTCCATAGCCTTAGATTTTCCAACAGCTCTGACAAGGCGTTGAGTACCACCGGCACCAGGAATGGTTCCAAGCTTGATTTCAGGTTGGCCGAATTTGGCCTTTTCACCAGCGTAAATGATATCACACATCATAGCTAATTCACAGCCACCACCCAACTAAAAGTAGAGTTTAAAACCATTAACTAGAGACAAAATAGATATTGGTATCTTACAGCATAGCCGTTAACGGCGGCAATGACAGGCTTGCGAATTTTAAGAATATCACACCAGGAGCCCAAAAAGTTATTTTGATAGTTATCAATGAAGTTAGTATCCTTCATTTCTTTAATATCGGCGCCAGCTATATTTATAAGAATTAGTAATTATTAAATTTTAAAGTGTATAAAGCTTACCAGCAAAAGCTTTTTCACTACCAGTAATGACAATAGCACCAATCTGTTTATCATTGTCGAAATTGTTTAAAGCATGGTTCAATTCATCGATTAAGGGAGAGCAAAGAGCATTAAGAGCCTTAGGGCGGTTGAGGGTAACAAGACCGGTTGAACCACGGGTCTCAACAATGATGTTTTGATAGTTGGAAGTGGTAGAGTCTAATAAATTGTAAAGCTATAAGTATTGTAGAGAGGATAAGATATATTTTAGTATTTACTCATTCTGAATTGTTGGAAAGGCTTAACCAAGGAAGTGTACTTGGGAGCTGATTTTAAGATTGAACGAATCATTTTCAAGTCAATTTCTCTGAAACAAGAAAAGTATCATTTTACGAAGGTTATCCATTCGAATTTATATCGAATAAGTGCAAATATTGGATCATCCTGTATGACTGGTTATGGCAGCTCTGACGTCAAATTTCCACTAAAATTCACAGTCAATTGAGGCAGTTATCACCTGAATTTCTGGTTGATGGATAATTGAATTCTTTCGACCAATTGGTTAATTTGTTCTGAATTGATAATTCAAATCTACCTCTCTTGTCTATTAAACTGAATGTTATAAATTTAATTAAAAAATTAATATAGACAAAAGAGTAATTATTACGATATAGATCATAATCAACAAAATAGTTTAAATTAGCTTCGAAATAGTTATCAATTTTTTCAATATAAAATATATTGTAGATATTTTAGACACTTGAAATAAAACAAATGATCAATATTTATTCAATTCCACACTATTAAATGATTTTGTTTATATCAGGAAAGTAAGGCTTATAGTATAATCAACAGACTTTTGAACTGATTAAATATTCTTCAATTGATAGTGCTTTTAATTTGTTTGAAATAGTGAATGTATACTTAAAAGTAGTTGATTCTTACAAAAATAACTAATAAAGAATAAATTTGCAATCATTAACTATTGAAACCATAAGTATAATTTTAAAGGATTGGGAACACTTAATTATGGTTAACAATCTAATGGATAACAATATTGTTTGACTAGATCTATATTTAAACCAATAAAGCTTTAAATACTATAAGTTTGACTATTAAAATGAATCTTATGTTTCAATGTAATTCTAATATAGTTCATTGAAATAATATATATTTCCAACAATATAACACTTAAATTTTTTAAAAATTAAATAAAACTAATCTTAGTTTAAATTATATATTTTACTCAGATTTAAAAATTTTTAATTTTAATCATGGATGATTTTCGAATGTTTCAAAAATTAATTTAATCAATTAATTATTAGATGTAAGAATATTTGATCATTTCCAATAATTGTTAATTAAATATTATATTATATATATATATATATATATATATATATATTTGGTTTTGAATTAATGCTTGATTTTAATTCACAGCAATTAATACTTGTGATAAACAACAATAGTAGCCTTCAAAATAGAATAAAGGTTGTAGTGCAGAGCAATCTTGATGTAAAGAAAAAATAACTTAAAGTTCAACTAGATGTAAATTAACTTTAACAGATAATTATATATTATTTACAATAATAAAGAGTGTCGAATAAAAGTAGTGATTAATAGGAATAGTCTTAATTAATGAGTTAGATAATGTTTAAACAAAAAATCAAGTAAATAGCTAAATATAAGAAAGAAAAAGTGGAACCATGTTTATTAACTATATCGAATAGTGGATACAAATGAATTTGCGTATATATGGTTTTTTGAATGTAAATAAATATAATAATTAATAAATGATTAAGTAAAATATATATAATATAGCAAGAGCTTTGAGACCTGATCTCTTAAAAATACCAATAAGAGTAATTTTTCCAATTTGACTTATAATAAATATGCTTTAGTATTAGTATATTCAAGAGATATTCTTTATTGTCATTATTTAAATATATCTTATAAATATAAATGAAATCAATAAAAACCAATATAATATTATAAATTTATTATTTGAAATGTAATCATATGGTTTGGATATCTTGGAAATTTGGATAATATTTCATCCCATAATAATTGATTTAAACTGTTAATATTTATATTTATAAATAGTAGTTATCAATTACTAGTTTTTTGTCAGAAATGTCAATAAAGTTCTCTTTCTCTAGTTTTTAAATACTGGATATGTATTTGATGTAATTAATTTTTATATGAATTATATATTATTTAAACTAAGAAGATTCTTAATCTTTAAATGGTAAGCAATATTTATTTTTTTCGTAATATAATTTATGATGACTATTTAGTAAAAGGTTTGATAAGTTATTATAGCTTATTATTAATAAATTGAATATATTAAAATTTCATTCAATTTCAAATTTTATATTGACTAAAATTTGCAATTTATTTTAATATTATTCTATATTTATATATTTAATAGCTATAAGCGATTACTTGATATGATTATCATTTTAGTTTTCAATCTGAATGAATTTATCATGACTTTTAACACTCAATAACTTTACTAATCATTCCGTTTCTTTTTTAATTTTAGGTTAATAACGTCATAAAAGGTAAATTTGGCAATATGTTATTAATGGCTATTAACCTTGATTCGCTCATTTACTAAGTATGAGTTGAATCGTAAAAGGCGAGCCTAAATCAATTATTATATCCAACTCAACCAGGTTTAATATTATTATAATACTCATTATCATTGTAATAATTATTAAAACTATTAATTGGATTAGAAATTTTATTTAATTGTGTAATGATTAAATAATATTTTAAATCCATTAAATGATACATTTTCTTTATATTTCATGAATTTACTGTTTAATAGTTATATTTGCTTTTAGATATGCGATACATTTACAGCTGTAGTAATTATTATAAGATCATTTATCAATTATTATTATATCTAATTAAATAATTTCAATTTGATTAGATATTGGTTAAATTTGAAACGAAGTTTGTACATATATTTTATTTACAATAAAATCATAGTATTTTAATATTTATATTGATTTAAATTTTGTAGTAATAATCGTTGAGAAATAGACACAATTCTTAATCCTGTAATTCAATTATTATAATGCTTTATAATAAATACTATCAAACACTAAATATTCTTTCCTAGATTATTGTTGGAATGGTTATAATATTTTTGGTAATATACATCCATGTTTAAATTACACTATTTAGGATAAATTCTCAATCACTGTTTCACAAAATTATAGGTACATTTTGATTGAATATCAAAGTCTTGAAAAAACTATTAGAATGTAATATATGTTTACTATTCAAATTGACTTAGAAAGGAATTACTTGAATTTCAATACTTTGTAAATACATATATTTAACGCTCACCAATGCTCACAATCTGGAATCATTTTCAACTATTGATGAGTTCTATACGATAATGTAAATATATAATTTGATGATTGAAGATTACTATGATATTTGTTAAATAAAAACAATTATTATTTAAAATATTATATACACTTATTTAAAGCAATATCCAACTTTGATCAAAAGCATATTGTATATTGTTTGATATTTCAAATACTCTTCACAATTTTTATGACCAATTGGCATATGATTTGATTGATTTTTAGAAACAAAGTTTAAATTATATTAGAAATTAAAATGATTAAGATGAATTTTTTGATTAAACTTAACAATTAAAAAACAATATAGAAAAAATGTGTATTACCTCTTGGTGGTATCCGAAAGATCATCCAACGGTTAAATTGTAAATATGGTTAATCAATATCATTATTTTATTATACTAAATATAATACCAATTTAAATAGCATAATGATATTTAATAGAGATGGAGTTTTAGAGAAATCTACCACTTCAGCACATTGATGGAATTTAGATAATAAAGAAGTAACTATTTTATCTTTTACTGACAATTAAACTTCTAAAATTTCGACTTTACAAACTAATGAAAGGAATAATTCTGACATTGTTATACAATATGAATTGGCGAGGACTTGGTTAGGATTGATAAAAAGGGAAAATCAAGTTGTTTAAATAATTTATGGTTAAAACCTATCACTTCACCTATAGCCAATACTTTTGAAAAATCCTTATTTAGAGTATGTTTGGTTACTAATTACTTAACCAGTGATCAAACTACTGAAAAGTATTTAAACTCGATAATGTAAGTTGCCAAAGTATATGCTGGATTTGTCTTACTTGTTGGGAATATTAAAGATCAAATCTTTGGTTATTTACAAAATAGTGTAGGCGAAGGTTATGATGAAATCAAACTTATATTAATTAAAGATAATAAAGTTCACATCCTAAGTAATAAGGGTTATCCTTCTGATACCATAAGAGATCAAAAATTACTACCTCAATTTAAAACTATTATTAACCAAAAAAATATTATACCTATTCATGCAATATGCTTATGAATGTTCAATGTAGAATGCTGACTGGGATTTAGTAATTAAAAAGATATTACATTTATTAGGGTAAATATTCTTATTGAATTATAGTATTGATTATTAATATAGCATAGACATTAATCGAGCCTCAATTTAAATGCTCATGGTCAATCGGACGATATTTATGTAGATAAAAATATTAGAGAAAGTTACTCTTATGGAACTGAAATCTCAACCATTATACTAGTCAATCATAGCAACAAATCGACTTTTATTGAACGAAATTGGTATAAGCAAAATACTAGCAATTATACTAAAAGGTTCAATTGATTTATTTGAATTAATACATAATAAAAAATACTATATATTTATTTCTAGATTATATTGATAATCATTTGATATTAAATTGATAAAATAGTTGAATACTTTTTATAAATAATATTTCAATGTATTATTAATTATTATTCAATATTGAGACGTGGAATTTGAAGGTAATCAAGCCTAAGGTACAAATTTAAGCTGATTTTAAAAAATTTGAAATAAGTCATGAATAAAGCAATTAGATCAAAAGAGTATCTTAATGATAACATAGCTAAGAAAGTTTGATAAACCTGAAAAGAAGAGCGTAAGGAAGTGTAGACTTAATTGGCTCAAAAGAAGGGGAATTTTATTGAATTTAGAAATTTATACCAATATGATATGTATACAATATGATAGGGAATGACTGAAAAAGATTATTGCTTTTCTGCCATATAAATCCTAATATATTTCTATAAGTTAACTTGTTCATTAATGCATGGTGAAAAATTATTCAATATTAATATACATTAAATGGTGTTAATCTATTGAGTCAAGTTTTGTGCATTATACAAGATAGTGCTTTTAATGATAACTTACCCTTAATTGTGGTGGGGATAAGTTCTATTGATCTTCATATTCAATTCTAAATCAGTAATTACCACTAAATTCAAATTAATCAGATATCAAACAATATATTTGATAAAATAAAAACAATTTGTTCATATATCGTTATTTCAATGGTTAAAAACAACAACCAAGAATATATTTTTATTCCTGATAATTGATCGAATTTATTATCTTACATTACGGTATATGTTTATTAATAAAAATTTTAAACTATTGATTTATATAGATTGGAAATTTTGCAATATTTAAATACAATATAAATTTTAGTAAAATTGATGTACTTTAATTAACTATATATTCATATAAATATTTTATGTAATATACTACTCTTTTTATCTAATTTTAAGAGATTGATTTTTTTAAATAATTGATTTATGTTTACGGAATTGGTTTGAATATTATACTTATACAAAGTAAAAATATAATTTTATTGATATTAACTAACTTTTAATCGACAAAATTACAAAATTGTAAAATGATCTCCTAATTGAGTATTTCTAATACATGTATTCAGCATATCCTGTGCCAATTGAGAATATTCGGGTTCATCAGGCTATAGAATATAATATTAGTGAATAATATAATAATAAAATACATGTAAAAGATACCGGAATAGTCACTTCTAAGCAGGTAATACTATAATTGAGCTTAATGGAAATTGAGAGAGCCATTAATCCTGCCAAGTCTAATTCCGGATTCTGGGAAACATCTAATCTACTAAGATGCTTTGTTTCTGGTAACACTTCAGCTAATGCAATAGCATCCTCAGATGTCATCAACGTATCCGCTAAAAAGAGAGATTTTAAAGTACGATTGAATGCTAAAGCGGATTTAAGGCAAATAAACTAAAAACCATGAATAATAAATTTAAATGAAAAATAAGATTGATAAACTTACGCCATCCAAATTCGATCCACAAATTGGATTATGTGATAAATCAAGGGATTTTAAGCCCATATTGAATTTCTATTAAAAATTAGTCTAAAGTAAACAACATGCATACATTGATATTACCAGAGCCTCGCATAGCTTAATAAACCCTATTTCTGTAATTCCATTTTGACTCAAATTCAATGATTTTAGTTGGGTATTGAGCTTGAGATTCTCGCATATACGAATTAAACCATCTGATTTAAGTTCATTTTTGCTAAGATCCAAGTGTGTCAGATGGCTATATCTTGATTGAGGTGTCATTATAGAAGCCAACTTGGGTTCAATGGTACTTGGTGATCCAGGGGATAAACTGGGCGGGGTGCTAGGATACTTTGGACGAATTAATTCAGAGATAGCATCAGCGCTAAGTAAGCCTATCTTATTTTCACAAAGCGAAAGCTGCTGTAAGTGGCTCTCATGAATTAACTGACTTAATATTGTCAACTCAGAACTTCGCATTGAACATCTATTCAATTTGAGATACTTTAATCCAAGCGTATGATTACTCTTCTTGGGATCAAAGTCGAGTTTTGGAGATGTTTCCAGTCTGTCAGATGAAAATATATCAGAAAGCTCAAGAGAAAAGGACTCAGTATCTAAGAAGCTCTTAGTACTTGATTTTTTTGGAGATCCTGCAGAGTTAGGCAGCTGATCTTTAATAGAGTTTAAAAGATAATGGACACTATTTTTGTTGAGTTGGATGAATGAACAATCTAAATATAGAAGCCTTTTGGTATTTGCTAAATATACCGCAAGATACTGAATTCCTTGAGATGTGATTTTAGGATTATTAGCCAAGCTGAGATAAGATACTGAATCCATTATTAAGAGTCCATGACTGAGCACTTTGAGGCAGCTATCATCTAATTGGCAATCGTCGAGTTCTAATTTAGTTAAATGTGGCAACAAAGGAAAGATATCAATTACAGGAATTAAGCTCAAATAGGTTAATGGGTGACCAACCAAGTTGATATGAGTAATCGAAGGCTGGGCAACTCCCTCAATGAATAATTTTACTAAAGTTTCATTGGGAAGCTCGCCCACAGAATGACAAATTGACATGTACCAATTTAAAATGTCTCGATGGGTATACTGCTTTGTATTTTCAGGAGCTGGAATCATCACTCTACAAGAGTTTGGAACAATATAGTTAGTAGAAAGCAAAGGTACTGAAAATCTAACTCGCTTCAATTTTGTAGAGTGTAAAGGATGGGAGGAATCCGAAAGAGATGATTCTGGGGTTGAAATAATTTCATCATTTTTACCAAAAAGACCCATTTTGCCAAATAATTTATCTTTTTGTTGCTTCCAAAGTATCGAAGAGCGTTTAGAAAATGATGCGGGCTGCACAGCAGGTTTCAAAATTCCTTTAAGTGGTGTTTTGGGCTCTTCATTGTTTGGTGTATCAGGAGGGGGAAAGAAACCAACAGGGCTTGTTGAATTGGACTGTGAAAGAGCAGTTGAAGGAACACTCTTTGCTCTCAAATGAGGAAGTCTATTATACCCAGAAGGAGAAGGAGGTGGAGGTGGAGAAATCAAAGATTTTCGTGAGGTACTTTTGATCCCTTGAATGGATAAATGAGCAACTGGTTCTATCAGCTTTTCTGGAGCAATAGTTGGAGATTCAAATAATTGAGCCGGAGCTTCAGTTGTAGAATATTCTTTCGGTTCCAAATACATCTCTGAAGAAGGTGTATCCGTAGATAGGGAATTGGATTGTTCTGTTGAAGGAAATAAAATATTAGATGAATCAACTTTAGAGTTACTAACTAAATTATTTTCATCTTTTAATAACTGCTTATCGATATTTGAATTAGAATTTTCAACATGATATTCTTCAGTTTTTATGGCCTTATCCATAATTTTAGAAGTTTCAGAAGGATATAGAGTTTGAATTTTCAAGTCAGATTCAACATTGGGGCTATCTAAATAAAATTTATGAATAAATTTAAAAAATAATTTTATTAAATATATTATAATTTGCTTACTTGTCGGAGAGTGTGCCATTGATTGGAAAATTAATAATAAGATTATTTGATTATAGCGTTATTTACAAATATAATTTAATATTGATTATTTACATTCAATGAAGTTGAAAGAAGGATTATTTTGATTATTTGTTTTGAATCATGTTAAATCTTAATTTATATTAACTCCCTCAATTTCCATATTCAATTAATATTTTACCATTCTAATTCACTTCATTATTCACATAGTTTAAAGTCAAAATTTCATTTTAATTATTTTATATTTTTATTATTAATTTGATTATAATATATTATTTAGTCTGAATAAATAATAATAATAATAATTTATTGAAGTATATTTAAATCTTAATTTTTCAAATATACAATTATCAATAAATCTTACTAAACAATAATACGTGGCCTATTAACTGTAAATGGGTACTAAATTGATATTTTCAATTACATCAAAATAATGTATTTTCAATTCTCATTAAATTAATATTTTAAATAATGTTTTGGTGATTAGTGTTACTTCTGTTAATTTTTACGAGCCTATAATTATAGCTTGATAAATAATTGAATATATTACTTTCAAAGAATTTTTCATTTAAATATTATCAATCAGTTTATTAACACTCATATTTGATTTGTATTATTATTTTATATAATATTAAATTAATTTTAACAAGTAGACGTTAATTTCAGTTTATCCCAAGTAATGTTCTATGATAAACATATTGTATTGCCAATGCTATTATCATAATGATTAAGGTACTAAACTCAAAATAATGGCTTTGAACTTATTAAATGTTTTGATTACATTTTATTTGATTACTAGATTGGTTTTGAGAGATATCAATTTTGATTATAATGAAAAAATTTAAAATTGTTATTTGCGTTTGGTATTGAGAAAATGGTAAAATTTTGAGGTTTGATTGGTTAATCTCATATAGAAAGACACATTAGATGGTGATGCAATCTCAAGTATAAATTAAAAAGCAAGTTAAAATTGCTTTTCAGTTTTGAATGAATAGAAGAATAATCACTAAAATCATGGGTGTTACTAAAGAAGTCATTAAAGCTGGTGATGGTGTTAACTTCCCTAAGCCTGGTGATACCGTCCAAATGCACTACACCGGCACTTTAACTGACGGAAAGAAATTCGACTCCTCTGTTGATCGTGGTGTTCCTTTCGTTACCAAGATTGGTGTTGGTCAAGTCATCCGGTAATCCAAATTTCTTTTTCTATCTATATTTTATCTAAACTTTATTTTAGTGGTTGGGATGAAGGTGTTCCCACTATGAGCTTAGGTGAAAAGGCTAAGCTTACCATCACTGGAGACTACGCCTATGGTTCTCGTGGTTACCCTGGCTTGATTCCTTCTAATGCCACCTTAATCTTCGAAGTTGTAAGTACACTATCTATTATTATTTTAGCTCATATTGATTTTTCTTTTTAAATAGGAACTTCTCAAGATCAACTAAAGAACTCCTTTTAATTCTTTAATAAACGTAGTTTATAAACTAAGCTTGTACAATTGATATAATGTTATTTTAATAGTCATAGCAGTATTTTCCATTTTATTTCTATTTAATATTTCATTATTCACAAAACACCAATTGTTTTTTACAAAATCTGAGACCATTTCTATCATTTCTATTTTATATACTTGGATATTGATAATATCTTTATTATATTATAGAAATTTTTTATATGCATTAAATAGAATATCATAAACATTTACAGAATAGGAAAAGACAATTTAAACATGCAGTATTGTATCTACAAATATATATCAAAACCTTTTTCCATATTTTTTATATCAATGTTTTTAGAACATAGCTTGTATTTATTGATTGTGAATATATTTTATATTCAACAATATTTTAGATTTATTCACTATCAACTAATATCAAGGAAATCATGTTAATAGCCATTGTGAACAATATATTGGTACATTAATATTGTTATTGAAAAATCGAAATATATTTTTGAATATTAATGATAGAAAAGTAAATTCAATCCCATAAAAAAGAATCAGATTTCAATACAATAAAAAACCGAAGAATATTGGTAATTGTGATACATAACAATATCATTGAATAAAACTTTGTATTGAACAATAAATTAATACATATAAAATGGATAAAAGAAGAGCTAGTCAATCTCCTGAACCACAATCTTCCAATAATGTTAACCAAGTCGTAGTGGCCAAAAAACCTAAATCTGACAATATTCCTAGCCAGGCTCTGATTCAGCAAGACAATAAAAATAATAAATCATTAGTTCATAAGGTTATATTTTTTTATGAATTTCATTATCACTATTAATGTTTAAAGCAGGTTCCTAGAACATCCTCATTGAATAGTCCAATTATTCAACTGTCAGGACATAGTGTAACTAATTTTTCAATTATTATATGTCTTGTCAATTTACATTTTTTATAGGGGGAAGTCTTCTCTTGTAAATTTAATCCAACTGGTGAATTTATTGCTTCTGGTTCCTTTGATAAAAACATATGTCGGTATATTTTGTTAGAATTTCTACATCAAACTAATTGTTATTTTATAGTTCTTTGGAAAACATATCAAGAAAATCAAAACTATGGAGTATTGTCTGGTCACAAAGGAGCAATTCTAGAATTGGATTGGAACAGTGATTCAAGGTTTCATTAATTGATGTATTCCATTCTTCAAATTCTAACTTGAATGTAGTCAACTTTACTCTTGTAGCTCTGATCGTACAGTTGCTGTGTGGGATCATGAAACTGGAAATCGTGTTAAAAAATTCGCGGAACATTCAAATATTGTCAATTCTGTAAACTGCCAAAAGAAATTTGCTGGATCAGGTGTTTTAGTCAGTGGTAGTGATGATAGAACGATCAAAGTAAATAGCACTACTTTAATTTTGATTTCTAAATACTAATAGATTAATTTAGATTTGGGATCTTAGACGCAAACTATCAGTAGAAACATTTGAGCAAGATTATCAAGTTACATCCGTTTGTTTTAGCGATGCTGGTGATATGGTTTTTGCTGGAAGCTTGGATAATACTATATATGTACTGTTATAACCAAATTTTTTATTATTGTTTATTAATTGAATATTTATAGGCTTTCGATTTAAAGCAAAATAAAGTTTCATACACACTTACCGGTCATTTAGATACCATCACAGGGTTAAGGTTGAGTCCTGATGGTAACTTTTTACTCTCTAATTCTATGGATAACACAGGTATTATTTTGATCCTTAAATGATGTTCTGACGTTTCTGACTCTTTATTATAGTACGAATTTGGGATATTAGACCATTTGTACCTAATGAAAGATTAGTTAATATTTATCAAGGTAATCTTAATCTCATTAGGTCTATCAATTTGTTGCTAACAATTCTATTTATAAAGGCGCTCCTCATGGATTTGAAAAGAATTTGATTAAACCCTGCTGGTCCTCCGATGGATCTCAGATTGCCTGTGGAAGTTCTGATCGTTCAGTCACTATTTGGGATGTTGAGAGTAAAGATATTTTATACAAACTTCCAGGTCATAAAGGATGTGTCAACCAAGTTGACTTCCATCCAAGTGAGCCTATTATCCTATCTTGTAGTACTGATCGCACTCTCTTCTTGGGAGAAGTATTACCACCTCAGTAGTTTTCGCTCATGTTCAAAATAATTTTGATTAAATTCAAATCATTTATATTTACATTTAATAATGTTTTATAAAATCACACAATATAAAATTTAAAATTAAATTATATATATAAATTTAACATAAATTGTATTTTCTAGATATATGCTTTGATAGATCTCAAAGCTTGAATTATTGTCATTTATTCACTAAATTATCAAGCTCTAAGTTAATCAATTTTACATTGATACTTTTAAACCTTGTATTAGACATTAATATTTATAACAAATTATTTAGTATTTAATATTGTATTCCCTGTAGCCGAAATATTACGAAATTGAAATTAGGTTGATAATTTAGATGTTTGCACTCTTATGTTATAATAATTGTTTTATATATCAAAGATGTTTTAATTGATTTAAGATTTAAACAATTTTATTATAATGTATTTGATTTATTAAAATGTACCAAAAATATTATAAAAAGAGATAGTATTAGGATTTAAATATTTGAAAAAAAATCAATTACAATGAAACAATATCAGATTTATAACTGAAAAAATATACTCAAATTTGAAAACTAATTTGTTATTGAACAAAATGCTTTTAAAAATATTTTTCTTAATATTTAATAATATGTTGGTATTTAAAATTATCATGTGAAAAATTAAATTTTAACATTGGATATTGAGCTGTAGAATCGTAATTATTATATTGATTCTATATTTGAATCAAGAATTAATAACACATAAAATTAACAAATCAAAATCAATGGAATGAAAATCTATAACGAATCATATTTTAATAATTAAAATCATGTATTTCAAATAAGAAAAGAAGATATGAATTACTTCAAGAAATATCTTAGTTTTATACAATTCTTCAAATAATTAACGAAAACATTTGAAATATTCTTATTGTGTTCTAGTTAACTGGATAATTATTCTTAAATTCTACTTTGCAAATGATATTTCATATAATTAATATTTGATTACTATGATCAATATTTTAATCAAAATCCTTTATGAAAGAATGGAGGTGAATATTCGTGTATTTAAATGATATATTAATACATTGTATATTAATATTACTGAAATAAAGTATAACTATGTAAAGTTGAATCAAAAAAATTTAATATATCATTTTATGAGTCAAAAAGGTGTTTCGAAATTTTGTAAATTAGACATATACTAATGAATGATATTTTAACTTTTTCATAAATGAATTTATAATCTAATATTGTTGCCATTGTAGTAAATAAAGTGGACCTAGATATGGGTGCTTATATATTATCCATCAAAATAGAAATATAATAGTAATATTGTATTAGTAAAATATCAATTGAATTCAAAAAAATTAGGTGTGGATATCAGATAAGTAATACAAAACATTTATTATATATGATTAGTTGACTCTGTTTCAATTAAAAATTATAAAAAATAATCTAAACAATTTACTGAATCAATAATTAACCAAGTATTCTGTTAGAGTGACATATATATTAATCAATTTCTAAAATCACAAATGACCAGTAAAAATATAATATTTAGATTCTGAAAAGTCAGATAAATATGAAAATTATATTCTCAATCAAATAACAGGAATATTGAATCTTTTTTCTCGAAAAGATCGCACCTGGTATATGCGAAAAATATAATAATTAGTGACAAAAGTATGTTATATTACCACCTCATAAAGATTTCATATATTAAAATACACCGTTGTGATACAAGAATGAAGTGAATATGAGTACGCCCTGATATATATATTATCATACAATGAGAGAGCCGCGATACAATATAATAAAAACAATAAATGGATACTAAAGTAATAAGAGTGTTTAGGATTAAATTTTTAGATTGGTTGAATTTATAAATTTTGGAATAAAAAATAATTGTTGTTGCTGATAAAATAGTATTTAGTACTTTCTGTACCACATGCGAAGAGTTCTAGAGCGTCTCATTTTCTTTTGTAATTGGAAAATACCATATAAAAGAGCTTCAGCAGTAGGGGGGCAACCAGGAACGTAAATATCAACAGGAACAATACGGTCACAACCACGAACTACGGCATAAGAGTAATGGTAGTAACCACCACCGTTAGCGCAAGAACCCATTGAAATGACCCAACGAGGTTCGGGCATCTGGTCATAAACTCTACGAAGAATGGGAGCCATTTTGTTAGTCAAAGTACCAGCAACGATCATAACATCAGATTGACGGGGAGAGGCACGGAATAAAATACCAAATTGATCTTGATCGTAACGAGAAGCAGCCATGTGCATCATTTCTACGGCACAACAGGCTAAACCGAAAGTCATGGGCCAAATAGAACCTTGACGAGCCCAGTTGGCAATTTTATCAACGGTAGACAAAACATAATCTGAAGCATTATCAGGGGTAGCGATCAATTCATTGTTATTTTTGGGAGCAACCGCATTGCTGTGAGTAATGGGAGTTTGAACAAGAGCAGTGGTGTGAATGGGAGCACTCTTAGGGAAAGAGGTTCTTAAAGTTCTTAATCCAAATTGAGCAGAACGTAAGAAAGACATAGTCGAGTGCTTTTATCTGTTTTGATTATTTAACTATTATTTATTATGTGCTAGTTATTGGATCCAAAGTCAATTTTAGTGATAATTTATACTTATTACTATGATCATCTTAGATATGATTGATTATCTATCAAATTAATATGATCCAATCATATTCTAAACTAATTTGATTTTATGGGATTAAAAGTATACCATTTATCATTTATTACTAATTTCATCATCATAATTAAAATTCCAAAATACTAAATAGGAGTAGTATGAAGAGTGAGGATTAAATGCGAATATTTTATTAATTTGAAAAGTATAATTATGTAATTTAAAGTGTTATCAATGAAAATATAATAAACATTTCATTTAAATATATTTATATCACAATGTCTTTTCCTATTATATTCTGTAATGAGCTATATGAAATTTATCATTTTTCAATATATATTGAACATGTTTCTAGTTATCATTTATAAAAAAATCATAAAAAATATAACCACATTAAATCCACTCTATGATGATTTGAATATGAAATATCACTTATATATACATATATATTTAATATTTATTTTACATATAATACTGATTAATACTAAAAAAATTTTCAAAATTTTAATTTGCAATATATTAGTTTATATTTGTGTAAATTTATCTCTATATAAGAAATTTTATTCTAATGATGATATTGGATGATGATAATTTGTGAATTCAAAATCATATTTGATAAATTTATTGGTTAAATATTTAAAATATATATATATATATATATATATAACCAAAATAATAGCCAATTAAAATTTTGTATTAATAGATGAATACAATTAAAGTATTTTTGTTTATAGCTTTAATTAAATGTTTTAAAGATTTTTCAAAAATTTTGAAAAAATAGTTATTTTATTAAACTAAATGCCTTGGATAAAGTTATAATGTATAGTATAATTTAATTATTTATAAGCTCATTTAAGTTTATTAACAATTATTATATCTTAGCTGAATATTAATATAAATCGAGAAATTTCATATCTATATAATGTTAACAATCAAACTGAATTTAATATATTTGAAAAATATTTATATATCTACTTGTTATTGTAACCATTAATTGAAATTATTTTCAGTTTTTATATAATTATAGAATGCTATTGTTAGAGTTTCTTTAATGTACTTACATGGAATATATTTTTGAAGTATTGTTCATTGCATAAACCATAGTTCAAATTTATAAATTATTAAAACCATATTGATCCTAGTCAGTCACATTTTAATATTAAATATACAAAGTTATGTTGATATTACTTATTGCATATGAAATATATTGAGAAGCTTTTAAGATTTATTGAAATATGAGTATTTTATTCATAAATTAGTTTTGATTAGATAATTATGGAAGAAAATTCGTTAATTTATTATATAATAATGATATTAATATTATTATTATCTATCACATTTAGATTAAATTTTCTTGTCTCCACAACACATGAAATAATTCAAACATATATATTGTCAAAATACTATGTAATATCAAATAAATATCTTTCTATAATATGATAAAATTATTTAGATCATTTTGCAGTTTGTGATTTTGAATTTATTATAATCAAATACATCTTCAGTTAATGATTATTTAATAATATTTGATAATTGATAAAACTTAATTATACTTTATAATTGTATTGAAATAATAATTTAGCAATTTATATCAATTACAATTAATTAATAAAGGAAACAATGTAATAGAATATGAGTTAAATCTATCTCAAAAATATAGAAGATAATTAGATATAATAGTCCAATATAAAATTTAGAAGTATTTTATATGAAACAATTTTGAATGTATTCAATATAAATGCGAGGGTTAATTTTGATGTTAACAATGTTCATATAATCATGGTTCAATAAACATTGGATTTGGATAAACAGGTGAAATAATTAAGCACTCTTCTTATTTTCAGCTTCTTGACCCTTGGATAATTCATTAAAACGATCAGCCAAGTTCATATATTCTTTGTGTTGTTGATCAGCTTGCTTTTTCAAAGTTTTGAAATCAACAACCTTATTCTTGGCTTCAGCCAATTGTCCCTTAAGCTCTTCAATTTCTTTTTGGTATTTTTCCACATTGGTAATATCATTACTGGTAGAGGGTTGCTACAATAATATTTTGTTATTATTAATTAATAGATATTAATTTTAGATAAATTACAGTTTTAGTCAAAACTTCGAGTTTTTCTTCAGCAATCAATAAAGCCAAAAGAATAGAGAAGGTATGGTTCAAAATTCTATAGATGAATATGTTAAAAATGGGATAACCTGTAATATGTTTGAAGCTTACAAAGAAAGTAAAAGAGTGAAACCAGTAAGGTACCTAAAGAGCAATATTAGAGAATAGAAGGATGACATAGAGAAAGGGTGATGTACATATTTCTTTGGGAGTAGAATTTCTTGGCGTGAGCCGAGTTATCTACTCTGACGTCTCCACCAACAATAGAATCAGCAGCTTCGGTAGCTTTAATCATACGGTTGACGGAATCTAAATTAAAGTTAAATACACAGAAGAATATTTTTATCCAATTTTAATATACCAATGAATAGGATGAAAATAAACCTAAATTAAGAATATTAAGTGCCATAAGATGATTTGAAAGAAGAAATATACTTACACAAATATTACTTTAAGGGTATAATCGACTTGTTTGATAATATTATTATTGATCCATAATAAAGCCTTCTTTCTCAAAGATTTGGGAAGGGGAACCTAAGGACATATTAGAGAGAGCAACTAATGATAAGTAAATTTAATTTACTAATAATCCCAAGAATAGAACAATCTATATTATGAATAATATTAATATTGGAATGTTTAGTATAATAAAGAAATAGATACCTCAGTGCACAATATAGCAAATACGATTGAATAATAAAGAGCCATTATAAATTAAATTTTGATAATTAATCGTTGTGCTTTTCAAATATAATGATAGCGTAATAAGAAGAATTGATTATGAAAGTAAGTCATATTATATACCGTTATTTCATTGAATTCATAGTGATGATGTCACAATTAGATAATTACAATTGTCTAATTTTTGTTCCTTATCAAATTATTATTAAATTTAATTATTGATTATTGAAATTTTTTCAATTTTAATCCAACATAATTACTATAAAATCAGCTTTAAAAAAAGTTAAAATTTCTAAAATCAATATTAATTCAGCTTAAATTAAAATTTTATTATTTATTTCTTAAAATGTAATTTTTATAATAGTACCACCAAAAGTAAATAATAACCTTTTAAGTAATGCTATATTATTTTATTTTGATCAAGAATACAAATTATTAGGGTTGTTTAGAATAATTAATCAAATATATAATGATGGTATTATTACTCATAGATGTTATTAAAGATAGGTTATGTGTTTTTGAGTTGGAGATAGTTATACTAAAAATAAACCATATAAAGGTAAAAAATATAAATATTTAATAAAAGGATATTAGATATTATATAGTCTTATATTAATAATTTAGAATAATTTTCAACAAAACTAAATATAAACCTTAATCAGTTATTAAAATTATTATAAAAATAATTAAGTTTAAAAGTACCAAATATGGTATTTTATTAATTAACAGTATTTAATAAATTGGTATATATTTTTTTATTAAATTTATTACATATTGTATTATTCAAAAAACTTTATTTTTTTTAATCAAATATAAATAATATTAATTAATAAAATATATATTAAATAAATTGATAAATAAAAAAATAAAGATCAAAAATTAAATAAAATAAAAAATATATATTAGCTTGTAAAAATAAATTATAATATTAAAATTACTTATATACTAACTTGCAAAAATAAGTCAAAAATCAAAATTACTTATATATTTACTTATATCTTAAATAATTTTTAATTAAATAAATTTAAATTAATATATATAATTTATCTATATTAGTTGATTATATTTAATTATATTTGATTTTATTTTATTAACTATTGGTTAATATATTAAAACTTGAAATTTAACCAAGATAAGTTATAAATTTATAAGTTTATAAGTTAAAAGGATATAAATGACAAATCTATATATATATTTTTTTGTTGTATTTTACATATTATAAAATTATTAA
>JNEM01009186.1:0-24311 GCA_000697335.1 Conidiobolus incongruus B7586
TTATATATATATATATATATATATATATTAAAAATATATAATTTCCTATTAACTTTGTATATACTTATTTATTTCAAACTAATAATATATTTGAAAAATCAAAAATTAAAAAATTTCCTATTACTTCAAATTCAAGATAATATTAACTTATTATTTTTGAATATATTTGAATAAAATTAATTAAAATCAAGGATAAAAATTCAATTCAAATTATGATTTTAAAGTATATACTATATATAATTAAATTTCTAACTAGAGTATATATATATTACTTTTCAAATTTGAAATATAAAGTATCAATATAAAATAATAATCAAGTATAGTTAAAATCAAACAAAATATAGTTGGAAATATATATTAAATTTGATATTTTATTATTGAAAAAAATTTTGTAAAATCAAAATTAAGTTTCTAATTTATAAAGTATAATGATTAAGAATTTAATAAAATAATATCTATATAATAGCAGCTCATATATTATGAAAAGTATTATAATATCAGATATATTAAATTTACTGACATTATTGTAATATAATGTAAATTTATTATATTAATCAAAAAAATAATTCATTATTTTAATTTAGAACATAATATTGCTATATTTTATCTTAAGATAATATCCACATTGTATTATTTATTGATATATATTAAAGTAAAAGATTTTAATCTTGATTAATTAATTATTTCGAAATAAATATTCATAAATTTAACACTATAATTTTTACCATTATTTCATATTATAGCAAAACTTGATCAGATTAGCATTCAAGAAAGTATTTGATACATATTTTTTAAATAGTTAAAGATATATATAATTTCCAAGATCTGTATGAATTTCAAAAATATATTTCGAATACAAAATGAGGGTAATAATTTGGAATTAATATTATCAATAATTATAAATTCATATAAAAATTATCTATGTTCTTTAAAGTATTGCTCACTTACTATATTTAAAATTAATAATTTAATTAAACCAGTTATATGCATGTATCAGATATTATTTTGGATGACATTCAAATAATAATTAATAAACCTTAAATGAAATTTGGTTTTTGGATTCATTTTTAATATCTTTTTATTTTTTCAATAGTATCTATTTCGCAAAAAAATTTGATAATAAGATATTATTACCGAACTTTGAATGAATTATTATTGTTATTAACCAAAGGAGAAAGTGGCCTTTTTGTATTGAAATTAAATATAAAAATTTAAAAATTTAAAAATTATATATTGAATCTTCTTATATGATTAATTTTATATAATTTCATTTATATCAACCACCTTCCATTATCATTTATTTTGGTAATTTTCGTTCACTACTTAATATATTTATATTTATCTGATAGATATCCAAAGTTACATTTCATAATATATCTCTTCACTTCAAATAGCTGTAATCCTTTGTAATGTATTTTATTGAATTGATCCTCGTTTTATTAATCATATATTATAAATATATATATTGTTATTGATAAATATAATCAAATTAGTGCAAGAAATGCATGCATAAATTAAATTGAAATTAAATACGAACTTTGTCTTAATTGTTAAAGATTATATATGTATTATTAATTCTTAATTTTCTTTGTTGTATTATACAGTTTGTAATTTGCTTAAATATTTCAAAATATAACTTTGTTACCTTGAGCAATTCCAAGATATGTTAATAATAATTTAGTTGCAGTGGTTTTTAATACAAAAGTACTATTTTATATATTATTAATATTGATCATATTTTGGTAATGCAAGCTCTGAACTGAAATTTGGAAAGATTAGTCGTTTAATGTAATACACTAATGGATTGGCTATTAATAAATTCACTCTATGAATTATTTCTTAAAACTAGTTTGATTGATTTTTCATTAATTCAATTCGAAATTTAATATAACTATATATATATATATATTCAGAATGTTAATCAAATGACTGGGAATCTGGTGAAAGTGATTTTGCTTTCTTAAATTAAGCAAGGTAGATTAATTAGGAAAAATCTGGAAAATTTAGATTTTCAAATTTACTATTAAAATAATATTTTCAATAAAAGTAAATTAAATAATTATTATTCAATTTTTTGATTAAATTTATACATTCATGAACGATATTATTGGAATGATATGTATAATTCAAAAAGATGCTAAAGCTTTAATACACTAAACTAAAAGCGTTAATCATAAAAGTATTGGGTTTAATTCCAACAATTGCAATTGGCTTGATTAAAGGATAGCCGATACCTAATCGATACATATCTAAGTTCAATGGATTAGCTTTCTTTGATCTTGACACCCAAGTGAGTCTCGTTGAGAATACATTCGTCACTAGGAGCGGAATCAATCAGATCAGAAAGAAATATCCAACCTTGCTCAATGGTATCTCAGTTCATTTGGATGATGAAACTCTCGAGAAAGTGAAAGCATTGCCATTCGTCGAAAGTGTGCATCAAGATCAAGTAGTCACAGGTGGTGCTATTCAGAATAATGTTCCTTATGGTTTGGCCAGGATTTCAAACCGCAATAAATTGACCTCTGATAACAAATCCATCTATAAGTACGACGCCAACGCTGGTAGTGGAGTCACTGTTTACGTATTGGACACTGGTATCAATATCGATCATGTTGATTTTGAAGGTCGTGCCTCTTGGGGTTACAATGCTGTTCCTGGATCCCCTAACAAAGATAATCATGGCCACGGCACCCATTGTGCAGGTACTGTTGCATCCAAGACCTATGGTGTTGCCAAGAAGGCCAAAGTAGTTGCTGTCAAAGTTCTTGGGGACGATAACCGCGGCAACTGGGAATGGATCATCGATGGTTTAGAATGGGTAGTTAAAAACTCCCAAAACAAATCCCACTTAATATCTATGAGCATTTACGGACCTAAATTCCAACCCGTCGAAGATGCTGTCAACAGAGCTTATGAACAAGGTACTATTTCCGTAATCTGTGCCGGTAACGAAAATGACGATGCCTGTAAATACTCCCCAGGCTCTGCGAAACATTCATTAAATGTAGGTGCCACTGATATCAACGATAAGAATTATATATTTTCTAACTATGGTAAATGTGTCAACATTTTGGGCCCTGGTGTAGATGTGCTCTCGACTTCTAACACCGATAATTCTGGAACTAGGATCATGTCGGGCACTTCTATGGCCACTCCTCATGTAGCCGGAGTTGCTGCCACTTTACTTAGTCAAGGTGTTGCATTCAAAGATTTGAAACAAAAAATTTTCGGCTTAGCTACCACTGGTGCTATTTCTGGATTCAATGCAGAAACTCCTAACAAATTGGTATACAATGGCTATATTAGTTCCCAATGAAGTCATAATGATCAACCTTAACCTATATAAATGACTATTAAATGCTCAGTTAACTACTCTTTTTACAAGTATGCTTAACTTGATAAAAAACTTTGATCATAATTTTTAATATTTTAATAAACTGATATTGTCCTGGTTAACCAGAAAATATTATAAATTGAAACTGAACTCCTGTCTAAATCCAGTTTTCAAATTTGATTTGCATTATTTAACCATTTTATATTATTTATATTATCTTTAGACATCTAAATTGTTTCATTTTCAATCAAAAATCATATATTAAATATTGATTATTTCTCGTAATAAAAATAATATAACTTATTTGACTAATGAATTAATTTTTTGAAGGAATTTATCATTAATTTAAATCAAATTGAATATTACACAAAACACTTAATCCTAATAATTTAATTTTAGGTGATATATATTGTGCGAATTAATAGATAATATAAAATTTGTATTGAGAAAATTAAATTGTTTACAAAATACCAATTTATAATAAAAATTTTATTTTTATTTTTCATTGATTTTTATTTAGAACTGAATAGTGCTTCAACATGCTAAAAGTTCAACAGTTGTTGAAAAAACTTTAAGTATTATTAATAATGTAAAATGAATTAAAAATTTACATATCTCGAACATTTATATGTCTTGGATAGCAAAATATAAATAAATATGCTATTTGAGTTTAACAGAATAAAGATACAGTATATAATACAGACTATTATCAAATGAAATATTATTTTTGTGTTGTTGAATAATAGTTGTCCTTGAATGATGATTTTTCTCATTAAACAATATATATATCCTCATTTTATTAAGGTATATAAAACCTTTTTGAAAACAATTCCGATATGTATTATTCCTTATTAAGTGAATATATAAATTGAACTTCAACAATTACAATAACTTATAACAATTTTATTAATACATAAAGTTAAATTAACTTATAATATTTCGGTCTTTGGATGGAGATTAAAATCATGTAAGGATTCTTTGAAATTATGAATTTTAAGTTCATTTGAATTTAATAATCTAGTATATTGATATAAAAATCAAAAATTAATATTTCTAATTTTATTCATTCAATTTAAATTTAAATATCAAAGTTTGATATGATATTAAATTAAATTTGAATTGCAGTGTTGTAATATTATAAAAACAAATATACAGTTAATAAATTCAATAACAAACAACTATACAATATACTGAAAAATTAGTTAATTGATCATCCTTATATATTTTATCGCTTCCAAGCTATATTTAGATTTATCATTAAGGTCAATTTTTTTGTATAGATATATGTTTAAAAGACCTGTTCGATCACATAATGATTAATATTTGTATTTAGAATTATGAATAATCTGACGAATGCACGACATTTATACCATAGTAATGTAAAAAAATCAATCAAACAAAGTAGAATAAAAATGTAGTTCAAACTTCAAGTAAGATGCTATTAGAACCATATGACTTTTTTATGGTGAATTTTTGAGAAAATTATAAATTTGTTAGTGTGATATTAGCGATTGAAATTAAATGAATAAGGTATTAGTAATAAATTTGAAAGGAAATAAATCCACTTTTTCCAAAATTGAATTAATTAAAAATGATAAAAATTTCAAAATGAAGGATCAATCAGATATTATTATATCATCTATTAACAAAATAATAAAAAAATATATTTGTTAACTCTCTTGCAAAAAAATAAATATAGAAATATTAGATAGCCATGCTATCAATTATATTTTCAATATTATTTATTCATATAGCTTGTAATATTTATGCAATTTTCACATTACTTTCATTATAATCAAAATTATATAACAATTCTAAAACTGATTTTTTATTTAAATATGAGTAGAGGACTAAGGAAAATAGACCAAAATTAAATATATTATGAGCTTTATTTGATCAAAGATAATACTCATTTATTATGTTCAATATCTACTTTGAAATCTTATATATTGTTGATATCAACCATTATATAGACTTTTGACAACTTGAAAAAATACTATGAAATATACTTGTCATTATAGGTGGTTGTTTCAAATGGAGAGTTCCAATTAATGTATGATTAGTATTTGTCTAAATTATGGTAACTAAAACTTTATTGATATTGAAATATTAATCTCTTATGATCGATTACTTAATTGTCTACTGATCATTCATTTTTTGTTTATTTTTATTGAATTAACAAAGTTATCTGGTTATAATTCAACCCGAATTTGACCATTCCTTCATTTATTGAAAGAATAATTAGTAAACAGAATTGCATTCGAAATCCAAAACTCACCTATAATTCCTAAATTAGATATCAAATTATAAATTAAATTGATCAAATTGGAACAATTCAAAAATCAAGTTGAAAATAAAATTCTTTAAACATTCATAGTTAACATTCAAATTCAAATGACACAAAGTTATTGCTATATATTAAATAAGTCATTTGGTAGTCCTATAAAGATGTGAAAGATACTATTTCAAAATTATATATATAATTGATAAATTGATTAAAATTTAATTATAGTTTAATAACAAATTATATTCATGACTCTACTCTATTTAATATATTCACTTTCAATTTCCTTTAATGAAGGGCAATTGGTGCTCAATCAATATATCGTCAAGTTCAATGGATTAGCTCGTTTCGATTTTGACACCCAAGTGAGTCTCGTTGAGAATACATTCGTCACTAGGAGCGGAATCAATCAGATCAGAAAGAAATATCCAACCTTGCTCAATGGTATCTCAGTTCATTTGGATGATGAAACTCTCGAGAAAGTGAAAGCATTGCCATTCGTTGAGAGTGTGCATCAAGATCAAGTAGTCACAGGTGGTGCTATTCAGAATAATGTTCCTTATGGTTTGGCCAGGATTTCAAACCGCAATAAATTGACCTCTGATAACAAATCCATCTATAAGTACGACGCCAACGCTGGTAATGGAGTCACCGTTTACGTATTAGACACTGGTGTCAATATTGATCATACCGATTTTGAAGGTCGTGCCTCTTGGGGTTACAATGCTGTTCCTAGATCCCTTAACAAAAATAATGGTCATGGTATCCATTGTGCAGCTACGGTCGCTTCTAGGGTTTATGGTGTTGCTAAGAAGCCTAAGGTAGTTGCTGTCAAAGTACTTGGTGATGGTGGTTTTGGTAATTGGGAATGGTTCATTGATGGTTTGGAATGGATTGTCAAAAACTCCAAACACAAGCACCATTTAGTATCTATTAGTATTAAGGGGAAAACATTCAAGCCAGCCGATGATGCTATTGACAGAGCTTACGAACATGGTACTCTATCTGTAGTCTCTGCTGGCAACTATAATACAGACGCTTGCAAATATACTCCATGTTCTTCTAAACATGCATTAACAGTTGGTGGTACCGATATCAATGACAAGAATTATATATTTTCCAATTATGGTAAGTGTGTTGACATTTTACCACTGGGAGTAAATGCAGTTTCCACCTCTCACATCAATAATACTGGTATCCGCATCTTGACGGGTACATCTATGGCCACCCCTCATGTTGCCGGTGTCGCTGCCATCTTACTCGTCGAAGGTATCTCATTCGACAGGTCAAAGCAAAAATTCATTGATTTAGCTACAAATGGAGCTATTTCCCGATTCGATTCCGAAACACCTAACAAATTGTTATATACTGAATATTATGATTTCCAGAGAAGGCAACCGGATCAATTTTAATATTTTTGTATCATTTTTAATATACTATATTTCATTTTTACAATTTCTGTAATACTATCTATTTAACCTATTTTTGCGATAATTTTAAGATTTTCTTTTTCAATCTCAGTATTTTTAAAATTGTATAATTTGATGTATACTATAATTATTGTACATTTTTAATAACTAGATTTAAAATATATAGTTAATAATCTGGACCAAAAAATAATTTAAACAACATAGCGTATGAATATTTGAAATATTAGCCTTTTTACAAACTATTTTATTTGTTAGAAAGTTATAATTTCCAATATTAATAATTTTATATTCCATTAATTTAATTTCAAAGATATGATATAAATTCTTACTTATATACTTACCCAGATATTTATATTAATAATATTTTGATGCAAACATATTATAAGAGCCTCATCATCCTATAAGAGATTTCTATAAGCTGATTGGATCAAATATTAAAAATAGCAAAAATTTTAATGTAATGAGTAATATAGATGAATATGATAAAAGAAATTTTTCATTTATGCAATCTGATCTCAAACAATTATTATAGTTACCAAGTTTTTCAATATGAGAGTCCTCAATGGTAATCTATTCCTAAATAATGTTTACATAGCAAAATATTTAAAATGTACAAATTAATAGTTTAATTCAGAAACAAGTCACTCGTAAAGTCAATAAGGAAGATAATGAATCGATAGCTTATATACGGGCCTGTATAAATCACTTATTACCATCCTAATTTCAAAGTATTGCCTTGTCCTTTTCAGTAAAATCAATTTTGTTATAACCTCCAAATTGAAGTTTTCAATATATATTAAATTTTATAATAATGAAGGGATTCAAGACTTTCAATTATACTAATAATAAAATGATTAGAAATTTTATGGAAAAATAAGTATAAAAATTAAAATAAAGCTGTAGAATGATATATAATTTAATTTATTTAATTATTAAACCATTGTTTATTAGAATATAAATTCAGTTGGAAGAATAGATAAACCCTTTCCTTCTATTATTTTTCAACTCGACCCGCATTATTATTAATATAATTTAAAATCAAAATTCTCTTATATATCAATCTATTATTAATTGTTATTAAATATTCTAAATTAATCAATTTCTCCAAAATTATTATTTTTATTTAATAAACCGGGAATATTGTAATTTTAATATTTGTACTGTACTGGTAAATTATAATAATAATATTTTATACATTTGATATATTTAGGTATTCAAAGCAAATTAAATATATTAAGATAAAATTAGAGATTAGTTGATGGGTTATAAATTACACGTTATTGATTTTTTTTTCGAAAAATTAGCTTTAATTAATTGTGCATCTAACAAAATTGAATATGAAATTCGATATGATGAAATTTATCAAAAAGAATTCTGATTAACTAACACTGAATATACAATGGATAAATCCTGTTTGTAATTCTAAAATAGACAAAAAAATATAAAAATTGGTAAATTTTTATCAAATAAAACAAATTATTTTACTCAAAACAATATCGAAATTAAAATTTATTTGAGTGACTTAAATTAAATAATTAATATTCAAATTAGTCATTTGACTTGTACATTCATGTACGATATTATTTGAAAGGTATATATATTTCAACAAAGAAGATAACCTATATTGTACTAAACTAAGAAACAATAATCATGAAAGTTTTCTATTGGATCTCAGCACTTGTATTTCCTCTCATTGAAGCAGAATTAATCCCCAATCAATATATTATCAAATTCAAGGAATTTGAACGCTCTGATTTCGATACCAAAGTACGTCTTGTTCAAGATACATTCATGACCAGGGGTGGGACTAACAAGATCAGAAAGAAATATCCTACTCTACTCAACGGTATCTCAGTTCATTTGGATGATGAAACCCTCGAAGTTGTGAAAAAATTGCCATTCGTCGAAAGTGTACACCAGGATGAAGCTATTAGCGCTAGTGCTATTCAGAACAATGCTCCTTATGGTTTGGCCAGGATTTCTAACCGCAAGAAATTAACCCCTGCCAACAGCTCAATTTACAAGTATAACCCCGATGCTGGTAATGGTGTCACTGTTTATGTAATGGATACAGGAGTTAACGTCAATCACACCGATTTTGAAGGTCGTGCCTCTTGGGGTTACAATGCTGTTCCTGGATCCCTTAACAAAGATATTAATGGTCATGGTACTCATTGTGCAGGTACGGTCGCTTCTAAGACTTATGGTGTTGCTAAGAAGGCTAAAATAGTCGCCGTTAAAGTCCTTCCCGACAATGGTAGTGGCAGTTGGGAATGGTATATCGATGGTTTGGAATGGATCGTCAAAAACAATCAGAACAAGCCCCACTTGGTTTCAATTAGTATCAACGGAGGTACATTCAAACCCGCTGACGATGCTATCGATAAAGCTTATGAACTTGGTACTTTTTCTGTAGTCTCTGCTGGCAACTACAATACAGATGCCTGCAAATACACCCCAAATTCCTCTAAACATGCATTTACCGTTGGTGGCACTGATATCGACGACAAGAAGTATTCACTCTCTAACTACGGCAAATGTGTCGACATTTTAGCTCCGGGAGTAAATGTAGTTTCCACCTCCCACCTCAGCAATACTGGCACTCGAACCTTGTCAGGTACATCTATGGCCTGCCCTCACGTTGCGGGTGTCGCTGCCACTCTGCTCAGTCAAGGTGCTACATTCAAAGATTTGAAACAAAAGATTCTCGACTTGGCTACTACTAATGCTATTTCAGGCTTCAATGCCGAAACCCCTAACAAGTTGGCTTACACTGGTTATACCGGTTCCCAATGAAGTTATCCATATCAATTTTAATTTATTTAATTAACATATTGAATCACTATTTACCCGATATTTAGTCACTGATTTTGAATATATATATATATATATATTGTGATTACACTACTAATAAATTTCCAAACTACAGCCCCAGTAATAATTAAATTATAATTGATCGATATTTAGTTCATTTCATCAGAAAATCGATATATATTCAGATCACAGTTCTATTCAATTAATATTTTCAAGTCACTTTTTAGATTTTTTCATAATAATACAATCAACTTTGCTAAAGCAATTTTTTGATTTCAAATCAAAAACTGTATTGAAATATGAAAATGATTTTATTACCCTTAATGAAGAATGGTATATATAAACCAAATTTCGAGAATAAACATTATATACTAGATATCTCTGAGGTGGCAATTGCTTGGCAAATATTTATTTCAATGATAAATGATTAATTTGCTGATTCAAGGATTTTACCAAACTGATTTGGAAAAAAGAATGAAATTGTAATATTAGGTAAATCAGGTGGCATTATCTGGTGCAGGTTGATACTTAGATATTAAATTGCAGGCCTTCGTATCCTGTAAGGAGTTTGGAGTATAATTATAAATAAATATGGGTGTAATGATATTAGTGTAGTTGTCAAACATTCTTCAATTTAGAAAAATCAAATTATCAATGTTTATTATTAGCCAGAATCCTAAATACTGTTCCCAATATATACAGTTGTTGATGGTGAATTGTAAGCACAAATGTGCACTATAAATATTCCACTTGGTCTGTTTAATATTGGTGATTTATCTTCTCTTAAATCTAATTAGCCCAAATGAATATAGTGATATTAATTTGATTTTTTAAATTCAATTTTTTTAAGTAATTACCATATCTAATTTAGATTATTTATGATCAAAATTCTTTAAACATATATTTATTAGAGAATACTTAATATTTTTATACTATTTCAAAATATCATTACCAACTATCATAAATCTAAAATGAAATTGGCCAATATAATGAAATTTGCATATAACGTTCAAACAAAATGATTTTGAGCAACACATTTGATAATAATTCAAAAACTATGACATTCACAATTTATCAATGAATAAAATTTTGTCATTTGATTATTCGATTCATTTCCCAAAAATCCTGGTTAGATAGTGCAAAAGATTTATTTAAAATAATTCATTAGAGTTCATTATGTTAAAATAACCAATATTAATTACTATTATGATATTATTTTATTAGATATCATCACTTAAATTTTCACACATTCAAGCAAAATCCACCCCAAACCAAATACACTGTTGCCTTCAAAAAATTCATCCAATTTAATTTCGACATGCAGATGCATCTCGTTCAAGATATATTCATTACCGGAACTAGAATCAACGATATTAAGAAGCAATATCCAATTATACTCAACGTCATCTCTGTCGATTTGGATGGTGAAATTTTTGATAAGATATAAAAATTGCAATTCGCCGAAAGTGTTCACCAGGATGAAGTAATTAGCTCCAGCGTTATCCAGAACAATGCTCCTTATGGATTGACCAGAATTATCAACCGCTACCAATTATTCTACTTATAAGTATTATCCTCATGCCGATAATAAAGTCACCGTTTACGTATTAGACACTGGCACCAATATCGATCATGTTGATTTTCAATATCGTGCCTCTTGGGGTTATAATGCTGTTCGTGGACCCCTAAAAAAGATATTAATTGTTATGGTAACTGTTTTGCAGGTACACTTGCTTCTAAGGCTTGTGATGTTGCTAAGGAAACTAAAATCGCCGGCAAAGTCCTGGATGACTGTATCAGCCGTAGCTTGGAAAGGATTATTAATGTTATTGAATGGGTCGTCAAAGGCGCTCAAAGCAAACCCAATTCCATTTCCATGAGCCTTTTTGGAAGTGAATCTCAACCAACGAACAATGCAATCACCAGAGCTTACAAACAAGGCACCCTTACTTTAAACTCAGCGGGTAATAGAAATGTCCGCACTTGTAATTACTCACTTGCTTTCCTTCAAAACTCATTAACTGTAGAAACTTCTGATATCAATGACAAAAAAGCTATTTTCTCTAACAAAGGCAAATGTATCGACATTTTAGCTCTCCGTGTTAAACTTCCTTCTACTCCCAACACTAACAACGTTGCTACTATCCTCAAGTCTAGTGCTCTTATATTTACTCCTCGCTTGGCCGGTGTTGCTGTCACACTACACAGCCAAGGTACTAAACAGAGAGATTTGAAGAAAGTCATTGGGTTAGCTACTAAGTGAGTAATTTCGGGATTCAATGTCGAAATGCCTAACATATCGGTATATAATGGTTTTAACATATATTCAAGCCGTGATCTCGAAAAAAATTATATGATTCAATTAATTACTAATTTATTCTGTATTTTTAAACTTTTATAAATTTGTAACATCTAGTTTTTATTATGAAATTTTTAATACAAATATCACATAATAATTTTGAATTTTTATTTCAAATTTAATACATAATTTTGATTTGCTATTTGTTTAAAAATCAATAATGATTTGGTTTGTGTTACAAGTTAATCAATGAATGGATATAATATTAAATATCTTATTTCTGATCACATTATTTGATCAAAAGATTATTTGTCTTCGTTTATAAAATTATGTATGAAATAATATTATATTTAAAACGTTGGCTACTCTGGAAATTTTTGCATTATTTCGATCATATTGTTAATATTATTGAAGCACTGAAATTGATTATCAATTTATTATTATTTTAATCTGTGATTTTAGAAAAGCAATTATTTTAAATTCACTATCAAATGGAAATATATAGAATTTAAACAATTAGTTTATCAAGAAAAGAATATATATTAATAAAGATATATAAATAGAGAATATCAAAAACAAAGATAATAGAATTTAGAAATTATTAATATTATTATAATGAACTTTCTTGATATTAAACAAAATTTATCAAAAATATATTTTATTATTTATGAAAAATATTTCGAGAATACCATCTTACACCCAACGTGGGGGTCGAACCCACAACCTTGAGATTAAGAGTCTCACGCTCTACCGATTGAGCTAGCCGGGCATATATTTCTGATGAATAGAAATATATTTTGTTTATAAAAATACAATTTGTTACAAAATCCATCAAACTTTATATCCATTTTATTCATTTTAGCTCTAACTATATTAATTTCTAATTTTCCGAATATTATAATATTTATAACAATCAATTTCTGACAAAATTTATAAAAGTGTCTATCTTTAACATTATCCTTTGAACAATAAAAATGCAAAAATACTTATTTTAAAAATCATTCCAATATATCTGCTAATATATACTATTCAAAAAAAACTTATATAAAAAATTTAAAAATTTCTGATTTACATAAATTTTTAAAAATTGAATTTGTTGTATAATTTAACGATAATCACAAAAATTGTAAAGTTTAAATTAATAACCATTCTCTATTAATTGTATCAAAAAATTAATAATCAATTAAAAATACTAATTATCTCAAATCAAATAAATAAATGTATATATTTAATATTTTTCTTGTCTAGCGTACATCTTTGTCACCCATTTTGGATCTACCTTCAAATAAATTTTAGATTTGGTAGGCTTTCCAGGAAGGTTGGGAATCATTGCTGGTCGAATTTGTAAAGGCTCACCATTTAAGGTGTAGGGCACGATTTCCGTCTGTTTGCTGCGCATGAGTTTCGTGCTGATACTGAGCCAGCCGATACCTGACAGGATGATATCAATAGAGTGCTCTGGCTCAGGGTCAGATTTGGTAATGATTAGAGGATCTGCTTTGTACAGTTTGGGGATGGGTTTTTCTGTGATGCGAGGGCCATATTCGAAGAAGGGTGGATGTAATACATCACTGGGAAGTCCCATATTTCTTATGCGTGTTAGTTTTTCGGCGCTGATGAGATTAGTGCGGTGAAAAGGGATCTTTGTGAAATTACTGATTACTAATGGTTGATTACCTATATTGTCAAGACGTAGAAGACCACCTAAGAAAAAAGTTCGTTGAGGCAAGATTTGGTTGGTACATGTCTTCAAATCATTCTTCTTGGGAGAGCAGGTAATAATTTCAGGATATGTCAAATAATGAAGAATGGACTTATCATTGTGAATACCGGGTGTATCAAATACGTGGTATTGACGGCTATTAGGGAAACCAAGACCTGGATGGAGCTGACTTCCAGGAATTCCAAATAACTTCATTGTTGTCCCAGGAACTAAGGAAGTAGTAAGTTTGGACTTTTTCTGAACTTCAGAATGTAACAACTGATTCATAAGTTGACTTTTCCCAACGTTGGTGTAGCCAATAAGGTAGATATCGGATTGACCCTGCGTCAACTCCTTCAAATTACTAACAAGAGTACCCGTATAAGTTTTATGTCTTGCACTAATCAAATGTACATTGAGGACATATTCCTTCAATCCAAATTGATTTAAAGTCTTATAAATATACTCCAATGTCTGAGTCTTATTAATAGCTTTGGGCAATAGGTCCACTTTATTACAGACCAATACAAATTTTCTACCATCTAAAACCTTGGGCAAATCTTTGATCAGAGTATTTTCCAAATCCAAAATATCCACAACCATCACAATGACAGATCTCGGCTGATCTTTCAAAAACTTGAGCGATTCAATAGTCTCTTTAGCATTCGTCTTCCAATCGGTACTTATCGAATTATATCTTGTCAAATGGAAACACCTCTGGCACACTGTCTGTCTACTTCTTTTAATCTCCAAATTCAGCTGAGATTCCGTAGGTGGAATCTTATCTGAAGTGATATGAAAATGTTGTTTTAATTCTGGGTCCAAGGTATGTAACAAGGCCTCATACTCATGATTTGACAATTGTTTTTGAGGATTTGATACCTTATAGGAATTGGCACTGGTGGTAGCATTTGTAACTGGTGGTAAATACCCAGGTTGTCTGGAGTTTTCGGATTGAAAGGGAGCTCCGCAACCTAAACAGTGAAGTACATTTGAAGTATTGGAGGAATAGTATTTATTAAAGGAATTAGGGCGAAATTGTAAGGGCTGTCTATAATGTATTTTGATTTTATTGAAGATTTGTTTATTGAATAATAATCTTCTAATTATTGGATTCATAATTCTTAAAATTTTATTAATTAATCTACCTAAAAATCTATATTTTGGTTTGAAATTAATTGATTGAAGTTATTTATACTATCAAGTTAATTTAATGAAATGTGGGATTGAAAAAAAATTGAAAAGCTGAATTAAATCATAATATTGATTTTGTATTGAACATGGCATTAATTGTAAAACAGATAATTTTAGTTATATATATCATTTTGATATTTCGATATTTTAAGCTTTCAAATAGTAATAATAGTAACTTTATAGAATGTGAGATAGGCAGCTTATAAATACTTACAATATAATCAATATTTCAAAATTAGCTCTATCAATATAAAAACAAATTGTTATAATGTGAAAGTGTTCGACTTTGAGATGTGATAATAAAATTTAAAATATTTATAAAAATTTATTAAATTGGATATCCATTGTAAATTAAAAAAAATTGAAAATAATTATGATAAATTTCAGTTCGAAAGAAAATAGTAAAGTATAATAAAAAATATTGTGATCAAATTTTTAATAATAAAAAGGATAATGGTGGAAAAAAAAAGAAATTTTAAAATGCCGCCACCGTGGATTGAACACGGGACCTTCAGATCTTCAGTCTGACGCTCTCCCAACTGAGTTAAAGCAGCACATCAATTTTGTCGCGGTTATTAGCTCTTTGAGCGTCATCGATGATACTGACACAGCCATGGTGTAGGCTAAATTGTGGAGCATTGTGCCTACAAACTGAGGTAAGTTATTGATGATCAGTTCTCTGGCCATCCGTCCATGATTAGCATTGAATGGGACATTAAAGAGGGAGACTAGATCAGCAGCAACAGTGGCAGTATGAGGGGTTGACATGCTAAGGCAGCAGGTCACAGAATATCAGTGGGAATGGATGTAGAACGATTAGTGGGGTAGATCTCAAATAAGCTTTATGTGGCTCTTTGAGTGCGCTCGGAAAAACGGGGTTTTTAGAGTAGAAAAATATGATTTATTTGTAGAATAGAGTCAAGAGAGGTCGCTGTAGAATTGAGGGAGAAATATTGGTATAAGTAGGTCATGATAGATTAGGAACATGATTATAGGAACACATTTGGTTCTCGGAGCATGTGGAAGTTGGGAAATCTCGGGATTTTGGTAGTGATGTATGAGGGAGAGAAGGTGTCAATAATATAGCAATTGTCACAAATTTAATTCAATTATAAATTTATTATTATTTAATTTGCAAGTCTGTTTTTCTTTATACTCCCTTAATGCCATAATCTATTCAAAATTATTTTCCACCTTAAACCTTAATTTTTACATTATTTTTATTATTATTTTTAACTATTTTCTCACCAATATCTCTTCTTTTTATTAACATCAATTTAATATACCTTACAATTTTTAATCCTCTTTTTCGAATTTTCAATCAATAACGTTGTTCTAACATTAATAAATATATTCAAATAATAACACCTTATAATTCTAATAATTGATTAAATTAACTTTATATAAATTTTAATCAAATACAATATTATTTTTGTTCTTGGACTAATCAAAAATATTTTAACTTTAATACATAATTTGGAAAAGATGTGATATTAATCATTAAAAAATTAAAAATTTCAATGATTAAATCGTAATACTATAGTTATAATGGTTTTTTTTTGTTATTAGCTATGCAATAAACCTATTACTAATATATTCACATATTTCATTATCATAAATCTGATAAAAGAAATTTTTGTATTTTACTAATAAACGCTCTCAAAAGTGAATATTTTTATTTAAATATAATGATATTTAAATTTTAATGAAATTAAAATCAAAAATAGAGTGATATTTTGTTTAAAACCAATTCAAAATTTTTAAATACAAATATTAAGGAACTAATAATGTCTCATTTTTATGAAAATTGAATATTACTTAGATTAATAGAAATATTAATTAAATTCATTTAATAATGCTAAGAATAGCTTTACTGAGAGGTTAGATAATGGTTATGGAAGGATGTTATTAACATACACGTTTTAGACTTTTTTTCATTAATGGTAACTATGATTAGTTAATAAATATTAAAGATTCCACTATATTCAAAAGCTAATAATATTATAAAGTGATATTGATTTAAAATTTCATTAATATAGTATTTAATTAATTAAGAATATAATTTTGCTAATAAAAGATTGTGTTTTATGAAGATGATAGTGGTATTAAAAAAATCACCATTCAAAATCTTGATTATTTAACTTTATAAAATGGTATAGGTAAAGATTGAAAACAAATACACTATAAATTAAATATTCACGAGTATTGAAAAATCATTCTATTTTAATTCATTATAAATATTACTAGTTAATATATATAATAAATATTGGATAAATATTAGAATTGTTAGATTTATTCAAAAATTTGAAATTTTGTAAAATACTCAATTAAATTGATTAGATATAGTTAAAACTTTGAACCAATAATGTTAATAATACATAAACATTAATCAATTCAATTGGCCAATAGATTTTAATCAAAATCTCAGAATACAATATTTTCTTCAATATTGGAATGTCCATTAATTAAAATTTATATTTGTTTTAACATAATTAATACTAATAAGAATAAATAGAATATTAATCTACAAAAATAGTAATGTATTTCCACGACGTTTATACTCGAATCCAGATTCATTCTAGCGTTACCCCAAGAGCAATGATAGCATATCCATCTCCAAATTGAGTGAACACTGCTGGAGATTGAAAATGATAAGATGGTGGAGAATTCAATAAAATCTAAGCGATTTTCACCTTACAGTAGTTATCATTGGATATTAATGATATACACGAGGATCTTTAACGTTTTTATAGATTCAAAATTAATCAAAATTATACCGACTAAATGTTATAATGTTTCAAGTTGATTAATTTGAATCAAATTCGAGAAATAATTTGCAGAGATTATATGTATTAATTAATTAATTAATTAATTAATTTAAATTCTGGACCAATCAATATTACAGGCATGGTAACTAATAGTAATATTATTGGTTAATAATTATATGCGATGGTTCCTTTAGAAATGAGGCTTTTGAATTTAAAATGATTAATGGATGAAAAGTATTTCAACCGTTTGCAAATGATAACAAAAATATCCAATTACTTAATAAAGTGTTGAAACTTTGAAAAGTACTCAATATCCAACTAATGTTATCATAGTTCCAATTATCAGTACAATCTTTAAAAAACCACAAAGCTATCCACAACAAATAAAAGACTCCTAACAAATCACCAAAGCTTTTTCAATCACCAATAATCGCGAGACTTACACCAACTCCCTTGGAATGGATACGTATCACTCGAAATCCACCTAATTCAATAATGAAACTTGATTCAATTTTGAGGTGATATGCTAACTCTATAATCTTATAGGTAAAAATTTAAAATCTTTTAAGATCTGATTGATTATAAGTTAATAAAAATTTTATGAATAAATAATTTGAAACATTAAAAAAGAGCATGGTTATTAATTGATAATTAATTTTAATAAAAAAAATTATTTTTTAAATTATTTTATTTAACATTTAAAAGTAATATAGAAATTTCTATAATAATGTTAAAATATTATATTAATATAAAATTGTGCGGCTATATATTAAAACTTTAAGGATTTTAAAGATGTAAACTTCGAGTTTACATCTAATAAATTAAGGATAATGGTAATGAAGGGTTGATGATGGCGTCGTAATGTACAATTAGCATTGGAGGAGGTTAGCAACTGAACCAGATTTGAGTTGTCCGTTAGGATTGAGAATACCAAAATTTTGTTCGACACCACCATAGCTATTGTCGTTCTTGAAAGAGGCATCATAAGCTTCGAAAGCAAAGTATTGCCACTTGTTGATTTGACAACGAACTCCCTTTAAGAATTCGAATTGAGAGTTAGTGGAAGCAACACCATAGTCACGGGAAGCTTGACCAGCTGAAGGGAAACCAATTTCGGTGATAAGTAATTCTTTGTTAGGGAATTTGGCAGAAATTTCACCCATATAGTCATTGATGGGTTGAATGGCATCTTGAACGGCGACAGAAGCGGAGCGAGCTTGGTTGAAGTAGGGTTGAATGTTGACACCCAAGAAATCACTGGATTCGGCAACGCTGGGGGAGAGTTTGGCTCCAATTTCAACAGTACCAATAGGAACGTTGTATTGAGCGAGTTGACTCTTAGCTTGTTGGATCTGAGCGATTAAAGTACCTTCAGCGATACCATTAGAAAGATCTTCGTTACCAATGGAGACACGTGTGATCTTAGAGCGATACTCAGGGTTGCTCAAGGCCTTTTGAATATTGGCCAATTCGGATTGGAAACGAGCATCACCACCACGAGTCCAAGCACCCAACATGACCTGCATGGGAAGGTTTTGGGAAGTGATGGCATTTAAGACATTTTCAACTTGATCACAATCAGCTCCATATAATCTGATCTCATTTGTATATTGAGCAAGGTTTTTGATTTCAGAAGCTACCTCTTGAGCTGAGGCACATCTTCCGGGTTTGTAGGGAGAGTATGTCATTCCTTTGAATGGGAGCTGGGGTTTAACTTGATATTCCTGAGCCTGAGGAAGAGCCATGATACCAGCAACGAGGGAAGCAAGGGTAATAAGTTGCATGATGGATATAAAATAGGAAAGGGTGAATTAAAAACGAGAGAAGGGAAAAAATAAGCAACGAAAAAATGAACAAAGTGTGATGGACTTGATCATTCTTATATACCAAAAATAATCTCCACACCTCCCTGTTATGAGAATTTGGAAGGTTTTCAATTTATCATAAAATCACATCCTCAATTTTAAAGTTTCGACATAACTTAAATAACGTTAGAACCAAATTTGATGCATAATAAAAAAAATTACCACCCAATCCAATAGGCTCCAATATTGAGAATTACTTTGAAAATAGTTTGGATTTGCTTAGCATCTCCGATGAAAACTGGAGCTAAGGATAACAGCAACCAATACTAAGAATGTTTACAATTTTTATTATTCATTGTATCAGATCGCTATTACTGTTAATTTGAAACCGAATTAGATTATACACTAATCCAAATTTTAACTCAAATTGGAACAAATTTCTATTTGGAAAATTAATTTGAGTATTACTGCTTATTGGGCACTGATAAATTTAACTTCAAAATTAATTATTTGTAAACTAACAACTTTAGTTAAAAATTTCCTTGGTTTCTGACTAATATATCAAACGAAATCATTTAAAATTAAAAAAAGTCATTTTAAATACACATAAATAGTCTTAAATTATAAAACAACATCTCGTATAGTTAAGATATATAATATTACAGATAATCTTAACTCAATCAGAGATCAATTTGAACCTTAATCTTTATTCAAATCCGTAAAAATATTGAAAACTAGATTATTATGACATTTAACAAATCTCTTTAAATTTATCCTAAAAATTGTTAAATGTCAAATAATTCATTTCAATCATCCTATCATATTAAATCAAGATAAAAATACAAAGAAACCTTCAATAGCTAAGCTAAAAATTTAACAAATCTATATTTTCATTGATCAAGTATACAGGAGATAACCCTTTGTCAACTTCACTTAATAGACTATTAGGAGAAATTTCTTTTGTTTTTGAGAGTAGTAATTGTTTTTCTCAAATAATTATTTTGTTAATAATATTATATTAAATTATTTCTAAATCAATTTAATTTTTATTGTTTTTAATATATATTATTAATAATTCTCAAATAAATAAAAAACTTTCTTTTTTATTAATTATCTGATATAATAATAAATTTTGAAAATTTAATCCATTTAATAATATATAATTATAATGGAATATTACTTAAATTAATTATTTAATAATATTTGTTAGTGTGGCTTAATGTAATAAATAGTTAACCTCAATTAGGTATAAATTTTGTTATCAAAGGTGGATAAATTTCAATCTAATAATTATATATTTTTCATTGTGATTGATGCTGTATTAAAAAGGATCAGATGATAATGCTATCAATTCTTCAAACAATTTTTAATTAATTTTCATAATTAGTACAAATAATATAAATTTCAGTTTTATAATATTTTCTCTATTATTTTTACTTAATTTATTACTATTTACTTGTTTAAAATTATGGATATTTGAAAATGTAATAAGAAAAGATAATATTAGGTATTAAGATTTATAAATGGTTCATTCTATAATTTTTATAATTTATAAAATTATATCGAAATAATTTTATAATAATTAATATTAATGTTAATATAGAATTAATTGAATACCATTGTATACTTATTTTCAGCTTGTATATATGAATTATATCATTAACTTAGTCAAATGTTGAAAGCCAATGAATTGTAACAGTGTTGACAATAAATTTCAACCACTTCTCTTTGTCACATCCATCTCAGCATAAGCTTTAATTCCGAGTGACACCTATTCAAGAATAGGGATGCTGCTAATTATATTTTCAAATCCATTAATTAAATCATTTGCAATCGGGTGTAACTTGGGCTAGATTATTGAGTTCTTGAGATCTGATAGAAAGAATTAATTTGAATTATATACTTTAGGTATTATTGTGATTATATCAATATAATTGATAATATTTAAGAAATATAAAGAATAAATTATAAATTACGTTTAACTTTCAATTATTAATATATTTTGATTAAAATACCAAGGAAATGACTCTAAGATAATTATTGGTGTTAAAATCGGAACCAATTTGAAAAATAATTACTATTAGTTATTAATTTAACAATATTCTTGTATAATAAAATTAATTATGATATTTTATAATATTTATTATTATTTTTAATATTTTGAAATATATAAATTTTTTGATTTTGTTCCTATTTAAGATCTGATTATATTAATTGTATTTTCAAAAAATATATTGATTATTTAATTCAATAAAAAAATTATTATATTCAGTTATAAATCTTATGGGGTATGTGCAAATATATCAAGTGATATTTACAGATAGGATATATTAAAATAAATAATCACTGCCAAGTAATCATTCAATCATTTAACGAATCTTGAATAAATTCAAATTAATATTATTTCATCCTTTATAAGAAACATATACACTAGTTTTGAATTTAATCATTCGAATTTTAATTTGATATCTTGATTTATAATATCAAAATGTAGAAAAGTTCACAAGTTATATGCTGAAAATAGTATGTCTATTTGATTTGATAGTTTTATATAATAATAATATTATGGTTAATTCTAATTCATTGCATTGAATTGTCTTATTATTTAAATTAACTACTAAGTTTTGATAATTTAATAGTTATAATAGTATAATTAATTATAAAGCAACTTTTAAGTTTGTTATTTATATATTACTTAATCATAAATAATATAAAAATAAATTCAAATGAGCTTTGATAATAATTAAGATAAATTATATTTAATCCATAGAAATCTTATATTTTATTTTAAAATTTGAATCTATATCTATTATCAAACTTGCTAAGTAAACCATTAGGTTAAAAGAAAGGTAACATAGATATAAATTCTAAAAAATCAATGTTGTGCTATATATCCCATAGAAAACAAATAAAATTAATCATTACTTTAGTTGTATAAGAGATTTTGATCTTTGATAAATTTTTTATCATAAATATTAGCATAGAAAAAATATAAAAATTTTTAAGTTTTATATGAATAATTTGATTATTAGTGACTAATAGTTTCTGAGCTTTACTATTATATTTATAAATATTAAAAGTTCTAAGATTCTTATGAAAACTAAATAATATAAAAGGACCCATTTAATTTAAGTTATTTTTAAGAAAAATATTAATTTATTTAATAAAATAGTTAAATTAAACCAAATACAATATGTTTTATCTAGTTTTATATACTTTTCTGATCTAATGTCTTTATTATTTAGTTATTTTATAATTTAATATAATTTACTTAGAAAAGCTTTTTTAATTACATATAAACTTATATTAGACTAGTTTAAGTTGATTATATTTTTTCTAATATATCAGATGATTTTACCATATAAAATTATATATTTGACACCTATATTCAATTTATGGTTTATAAATAAATATTTAATCAAACTTTGTATTTTATTTTAGAGAAATATAAAATAACTAAATTTGCATAAATATGAATATTTTAAATTTAAATAATCAGATATTATAATTGTTATTTGATAAGTAAATTATATTTTAATATATTTGTTTAAATTAATATTAAATGATTAATAATTATTTTGTATATAAAACCTTTTAATAATATTTTTTATAAACTTGTTTTTGAAATATTATTGAAACAATTATATTAAAATTAAGAATTTTTAGTAAAAATAACTTTGATTATTAAATAAATAGTTAAAATATTAAGATTCATTATTTAAAATTTTTGAAAGTTAATATTTTAATTAAATATTATTAAATTACAGAATTACTCATAATTTTAATATTTATATATATCATGGCCAAATAAATATAAATTGATTACAGGCTCAGGTAATTATGCATAATATTTATCAAAATTGTTGATAATATGAAATGTCATTATTATTGTCAAGATTCTATAACCGTATCCTAATTTTTTTCCAAAAACAAGTCTTAATCTTTTGTAAAAAAATTTAACATAAATAATAAACCATATAAGGTTAAATATAATCTGATTGGAAGTGAAGGAAGAATAATACTATCTTCCTCACTTTTATTAGATTTAGATTCATTAAATAATTAATTCCACATTATAATTGTTTTTAAAATCTTAAATAAAGTTTATATTATTCTACTTGACAATAGTCAATATGGTTTATTAATATAAAATACATGTTTTATTTAAAATATAATCTTTAAAAAAATTAGGTATTTATAGTTTATTAGATAATATGAAATTAATAATTAAATGATGGTAAATTTAAAAGGGTTTTATTAGTAAGGAATAGTGTCTTCAAATCAATTAGTAATTAATATCTTAATTTAGATAGTTAAACTAATTTATTTTTAAAAAAGGAATAAGTGTGCATTTGATTGCTATATAATTAATAATAATAAGTAAATAGATTAGTAAGGAAAGTATATTGAAATAATATATTTAAATCAGATTAAATTATCTTATTTAAAATGTTAATATTTTTATTTATAATAAATAAAATTATTTTTATTAATATAATCCAATAACTTAATATTTAATTTTTTTTATATTCAATGAAAAGAATTATAAAAGTTAATTGATTATAATATATAAAGTTAAAAATTACTTAAATTAATATAAATTTATATTAATAAGTTTTAAAAAAAATTATTAATATTCTTTAAAATATAAGATTAATTATTTTTTAAAAAATAAGAT